>CAJNJA010078807.1:0-50028 GCA_905231915.1 Symbiodinium necroappetens
TGCTGTGCTTAGATCGGCAGCAGTAGTATGACTGCAGCAAAGATGTCACTAATTCCTGGTCACACCACGTTTAGGCTAAGCCTGCTACCGAAGCGGCAGCCTTCACGCTGATCAGAGTTTCACCGTGCGCCACAACAGCGGGAGGCAAACGTGCGTTTTCTACGTTGAGCTTCTGTGTGTCCAGCTGACGATTTACTGGAACCAGACTCCATGTCTCTTATCCTTTGAGCAGTGCCAATGCATTGTGATTATGGTGGACCACTGATTCGCCTCCAACTGCAAATCGACAAGCCGCTCGCACTGCTTTGTAAGACATGTTCAGTTGTGTCGACTTCTTGCATCAAACTTCTCGTGCGGACTCCAACCAGTTTGATTTGTTTCCAAAGTGTTACGCTGAGTGGAAGGAAAATTCTTAAGTTTGCTAAGTTTTTTGTGCCGCTTATTGGTATTGTTTGGCTGTGATACGGCAGGTTCGACCGACGGGGTCTGCTCTGGTTTGGATTGAGCGTTTGGATTTCTCTGTTGGACAAGACGGTGGAGATCCCATCTCTTTGAGACTTGTTGTTGCTAGATCCCTTCTGAAGAGCTGCTTTTCTGGTAAAAGTTGTCCGTGAGGTGCTCTGGTTGTGTAGGCTTGCAGGATTTCTTGAGGGTATCGCCATTGCCCAGGCTTCCACTTGCAGAATGATCGTATGGATGCTCGGCTGTATTAAACATCTTTTGAATTCAGTTCGCATCTTGCTTTTCACTGGAAGGAACGTCTCTTAACACTATTCTTTCAATGTCAGTGATGCGAAAACATACCAAATAAGAACAATTCTTCGAGAGGATTTTCTTAGGAAAAATTAAGAATCAATTTTGCCGAGTTTCTTGCAGGCGAGACTTAACATCTTTTGAATTCACTTCGCACCTCTCACTCTTGAAAAAGAAGGAGTGCGTCTCTCAACGCTGTAAGGTGAGTGTTGTGTCAACACGTTCCTGCATGCACGGGGGTGACGCGAAAACATATCAAATAAGCTGTTTTTTCGTTGGGTCTGATTAGTACAATTGGAAAGCCTTGCATGCTTGCCCTTTTTCCTCTTCTCCAACGCTCGTACGCCTGTTTCTTTTGAGCGTGCTTCTCCGCACTGACACAGCAACTCCCACTGTCAATTGTCATGTTGCCAAAATGCCACATTGTGCTTTGTTGCTTCTTAAAGCACCATTGCGCCATTCCCCTGTTGTTTTGTTGTTACCGCTACTGCTCGTACTACTAGTACACTGCTGCTGGTGATATATATTCCATTGTTGCTACGTTACAACCAGAGAATTAAACTATGTCAGTTCTGTCAGGCACTTGCGAAGTTTTACTTAGGTTTATTGAATGTTGCAAAGACAATTTTCAAGTTTCTACGCAGTTTTAAGTTTTTTTTACAGTGGTTTTTCAGGGTTCGTTAAGATTATTGACAAATGTATTGAATTTCGATGTGTTTCCAGATTCGTTGTGTGTTTCGGTTTAATTTTTTGGCAGGAATTCTTCAGCATATTGAGAAATATACACAGTTTCTCTGAAAGAGTTGGTGTTGTTCTTTAAGAGTTCATTGAAAGGTTTTTTGGACGGGTTTTGAGGAATATTCGGAGTTAATAAATGGTTATGCATAGTGATCATTTAAATTTTTTTATGCAGTGTTAAGGATTGTTGGCCCTGATTTCGTTCCGTCTTCTATGCAAGCATTTGTCATTGGACATGTGCGGGCACGTTTATATGAGATTCGTGGATAGTGCACCAACAGCGTTGACATGTTTTGGATCTCTCGGGACAGCTTCGCATCGCTGGCCTGCAACTTCACGCTTCTTCGGCTTCTGACTCAAAACATCAGCATGGCATGTGTTGTTGCCTAGAAGCTACTTCAGCATCATGCTTCGCCCAAGTTAAACTTTCATGCAGCATGCAGCAAACGTCGACGAAGCAATTGCAGAACTGTGGCCTGCCGAAGAGTCTCCGTCGCAACGCGGACGAACACCTCATGCCAGCTTCTGAGTCGACTGCTAGCCAATCCTTTTTTGTCAGTGGTCATTCATGCTGCGCAGTTCAGCCATTGCATCGTGGTCAATTTTGTTGGGCTGTGTTGGAAATTCGCCGGCATTTCATTTTCAGTGGCTTGCTGACCCACGTGCAAGCAGCGGCTGGGTCATGTTGTTGGAGACAGGCTGGAGCAGCATCAGGATCAGTTTTGACAGCCGGGTGCAGCGTCTTGAGCCCCGGAGCTAACCTACTCATTCACATGCATCTTCCTTCACCCAGTCGCGTTTTAGCCGTTCCTAAATCCGCGATGGCCTCAAACCGCATATCACTTCCATTCGTCATTCAACCACAAGCCTCCGAACCCACCTTTGAAACTTCGCATGGTGCCATTGACATGGAATGGCTAGGTTTCATCATTCTCAAGCGACATGAATGGACTCGATGCATCATCGCAGACAAGATTTGTCAATCATTGCACATCCCCCCAGTCGCAACGAAGCCGCAAGTGCCAGCACTGTAAGCTACAAATTCTTGGATAGCTTGCAAAGTCGTGGATATCCGATCAAAGACCTGTGCTCATTGTGAAAGAAGGCCTCCGAAGCGCAGAGCAAGAGTTGCTGAGGCGACGAGGGGGTTGAGCTTCAGACCCAGGCTATTGAGTTTCTGCTTGTCGTTTCGGCAAAACATTCAGCTTTGGTTTTCTTGTGACGAACACAGCAGACTTTCGGGTCCCTTCAAGACGCAGCCTTGACTGTTACGGCAATGCCAAACGAATGCTTCTCTGGGTCCCAAACTATACTTCCGCGCATCAGGCGGCGCCACAGCCACCAGTCTGGATGATCAAGGAGGCGGTTACAAGTAGGAGTAGAGTAGAGCCTCGCACTTATCCGATCAGAATTTGGGCATGTCGCTCGGAGGTCTTTAAACGCTCAGTGACCATGTCTTGTCTCTTTCATTGGGCTGTATCTGTTGTTCCAGGATATTTGGACCATGCAAACGAGCCCACAGCGTAAATCTGCAGTTAGGGCGTCGTTTGACAAAGAACCGTCGCGATTCTCAGGCTGCTCGTGCAGCACAAAAGTCTGTGGAGGAGCCTCTGCTTCGAGCGCGCAGATTGTTAGACATTTTGCGGCTGGATTTAGGCGCTGATAGCTTCAGTCGCACGTGTCTGAACCCGGCAGGTCGCGAGTGTGACCTTTGTGACTTTTCTTGCACGACAAACTCGCAGTCATCCTATCTCATTGTCATGCTGCACATCTACCCGATTTTTGTGATGCCCTTTCAGCTTCATGAAGGGTGTTCAGGGCTTTTGATGTTTGAACAGTGTTCGTTCGTTTCGACGGCAGAGATGGTTGGGTTGATTTTGGATGTTTGGACCCGGTGACTTCTGGAAGGGCATCTTGCAGATGTGGGATCTTGCGCCAGGAGCTTGCGAAAGTCCGACACAGTCAGCTCAGTTGTGCGACCCAGATTCTGGCGCATGATTCTAGACAGCCGTAACGTTCCGTCATCTGAATTTCCAACTCACCAGTGCACTTTAGCCAGACCGTCACGGATTTAAGCAGCTTGCTTCGACGAGAGTCCGACCCAAAGGAACCCTAAGGCTCGCATAGAGTCATGGACCCTGGTTTGGACCGACCAAGCAGTGCTTTTTCACCATCCAGCTTAGAGCGGGCTTTCGGGGGTCTAGAGTTTAGGGTTTAAGCATGTGACAGAAGGAGTCATCAAGTCTTGCAGAGTTTCAAGGCTTGCGGGTTTTAGTTGTACAGACGAAGTCATGGCTTTAAGCTGAAGGGTGCTAGGAGCAACGCATATGCAAACGTCGAATCTCTTTAATCGGCGATGCCGGTTCCTTTAAACCACGAGTGAAGATGCAAGGGGTCCCAGGTTCGAACGGACGCAAAGCAACCGTTAGCAACGAATCGGTACACTGGATTACAGAGGTACATGTTCAAAGTCTGGTTGTCGAGGCCCGCGTCCCTGCGCAACCCCTTCGGTGGGATCCGCAGAAAGCTCTTGTTTCGATGTTTGTTGTGATGCAGGCTGTGCTGCTGGTGCCAGAGTTTGTTGTGACGAGCTCTAGACCTAAATTTGAGAGTCAAACAGGAGACAGATCCATGGAGCTCTTGGTTTTGATCCTGAATCCTCTGCATCTGAGAACTCGCTTGGGTTCCCCGAGACTGTCGGGATCGTGCTTGCAATCCTTGAGGCCTTCAAGGTGGAAAGGAAACCTGGCGTTGGATAGGATTTGGCCGGTCTTGGTCATTTCGAGGCTTTGGAGGAGTCTTGAGACGAAGACGCTCTGCAGCTTTCGGCTGGGCCAGGCGCTTTTAGGACCTTAAGAGGCCATCGACACGATTACTCAGTGGTGTGCATTTGTTGAAACCTGTGCCAGCTGTGTTCCTGCTTCCACCAGAAGCTTCCCTGACAGTCTTGACCCGTTATAACATGGAAGCCCAAGCCTAAATTCTGCGCAGTCCTGGTCCCAGTAGGTTTGGTGTGGTTTGGGGCCTAGACAAGGAGCACACAAGACCATCTGAGCCAAGAGTAGTAGAGTCTACCTAGACTGCTAGATAGCTTGGCGAGCGCCGTCCTCCTGAGCCGCGGTAGGCCGCGTCGGCCCCTCAGGGGTTTTGGGAATGTCTCGGGATGCGAAAGCCCCACAACTTCCACCGCTCTAGGCTGGTCGCGCCGGGCCGCCAGGCCATGGCTCAGACGCCGCGAGCTCAGGGGGCTTGGAACTGCCACGAGGTCCCAGGTCCCACCATGTGGCGTTTCCAGTCCGTGTCTCTGATGCCTTATAATCATGTGCAGCTCAGGCTGAATGGGGTGGTGAAGTCTTGGGATGAGGCCGAAGGAGTGGGCCTTGCGCTCAGTTCTGCCGCCCGGCCGGGCGGGCCAGGCGGGGGTTGGGCCGGAGAGCTTCTTGGCGCAAGAGTCACTTCCACTTTCGGTTCTCCGTGTTGCAAAGAGTGGCCCCTTGAGTACCGAGCCTCGGAGGCCCACCATTTAGACTTTGGTAGAGATGTACGGTCCACGGCTGCAATTGCAACTTCATGACACTTGGTCAGCTTGCAGATCAGGAAGTCACAGGAACTGGGAATTTAGGATGATGGCTTGCAGCTTTGTGAATCTGAAGAGCCTGAGGTCTAGTAAAGCCGGACGGCGTGCAGGCCAGACGAAAATGCCAAGAGATGCACGCCCAGAGAGCGTTCTTGAAGGTTTGCGCCTGGCGTGTGTACTGCAGCGGATCTGACGAATCTTCGAGTGTCTTCCGAGCTCCGGGAATTTTGGCCCGGAAAGGGTGCAGCCCGAAAAGAAGCACCGAACATGAACTGGGCGCCAACCTGTCTTTCGAGACATGCAGTCTGCATTCATTTTCTCATCAACCGGTATCAGCAGCCTACACTCCACCCAATCCTGACTGCTTCCCCTGTCAAAGCCCATCTGTCATGCATGGTGTGGCAAGGGGATGAAATTTAATTGCCAACCAAGTCTTGCAGCTCAAGCACGTGTATTGCTCCGAAGGGCTCGTTTTGTACATGAATGCGGAAGTTGTGAGTAGTCTAGCAGAGACTTCAACCGGGCTTGTTGACTGATGCCAGACTGTTGCTCTGTGTGTTTGCCGAAGTGCTGTGCGGCATGGCGACAGGATGGTGCCCTGGACATCGTCGTGCGGCGATCAGTGCTTGTCTCAGTTAGGGGGAGCCCAACAGGGCCTTGGCTTTGTTCTGGTAGCCCCGAGTGTGCTTGGATAAGATAGTCTCACTGCTGCCAAGAAGCACAGGCACTCTCAGGCCACTGCCCAATCATTACCGGCAGCTCAGCACAACTGCAATTTCACCAAACAGCACCAGCACCAATGCGGCTGCAAGGCCGGGCAACAACGGAGGAACCGGAAGAAAAAGATGTAATTTGTGACATCTTGTGATGGCTCAATGATTAGTTTTGCGACGAGGTCCTTGGCATACAGCAGATCTCCACTGGCTCTGTCGTGCAGGTGGAGGCAGACGTCTCCCAAGCACCGGGCCCAGATTGCAACTTGACCGCGCGGACTTCGGTTTCAGGAGCAAAACTAGGTTCCCAGGCTGAGGCAGTGATTTTCTGTTGCAATCGGCTTAGCTCGGAGTGAGACCTCGCGGAACGCGTCTCCAACATAACGACGAGAACGAATACGGCGGTGTTGAGGATGATGATGGTGATGATGATGACACACCTGCCGATGATGATGATGATGATGACGATGATGATGATGCTGATGATGATGATGATGATGATGGTGGAACAGGTGATGTGTGTTGTGATGATGATGTTTTAGTCTAGCCTGGTTATGGTGAATCAATCGCGCTTTGACACGTTCAGAACATCATGACGATTGTTGATGACGTCTTACTGCTGCTGCTATTGTTGCTGCTGGTGATAACAACGAGCATCCTGATTCGCTCGAAGTTATTGTCACACATCCGTCAGAGGGAAATTAATCCGTTCCTTGCCATGCCAATTGGCCAAAGGGCACTGGCTTCTCAGGCCCAGCAGAGCTACGAAGCACTCAAGTGCACTGTCGTCAGCATGCCGAACTCTCCACAGGCTGCGGTGACGGGCAGGTTGCATCATGAGATGATGACATGCCATGATCCATGGGTTTCTGTCAGGCTTCAGCGTGCGAAGGAGCGCCCAGTGTACCCGAGGGCACTGCCAATGCCGCTGGGTGCCTGGCAGCCGACGGCCATGTTGGCGATAGTGCGCAATCCGCACAGGGTGCATGCATGCCGGCGAACGCTGCCTTTGCCTGCAATGGCTGTGGAGGAGGCTGCACCTGTGCAGGATGTGGATGCGGTGGATGTGACGGATGCGGTTGCGGCGGCTGCGGCGGCTGCTGTGGCGGCTGCTGTGGAGGTTGCTGCGGAGGCTGCGGTTGTGGGGGGTGCGAGGCCTGTGGTGGATGTGGCTGTGGCTGTGGCTGCGGCAATTGTGGTTGCGGCAATTGTGGCTGTGGCAACTGTGGCGCCTGCAACTGTGGATGTTCAGGATGTGGGGGTTGCGGCGGTTGTGGCTGCGGAGGATGCGGTTGCGGCTGCGGAGGCTGCGGCTGCTGTGGCTGCGGTGGTTGTGGTGGCTGCGGTTGTGGAGGCTGCGGCTGCGGCTGTGGAGGCTGCGGCTGTGGAGGCTGCGGCTATGGGTGCTGCGACGGTGGCTGTGGCTGCGGAGGATGCGGTTGTGGTGGTTGCCCCGGTTGTGGTGGCTGCGGCTGTGGCGGCTGCTGCGGCGGTTGCTGTGGTGGCTGTGGCTGTGGGGGCTGTTGCGGAGGCTGCTGCGGCTGTGGGGGCTGTGGTTGTGGGGGATGTGGTGGATGTGGTGGATGTGGTGGATGTGGTGGATGTGGTGGATGTGGTTGTGGCTGCTGTGGAGGCTGCTGCCCGAATAACATGGGCTGCGGATGCGCATGTGGCATGCCAAACATGGGCATGGCGGGCATGGGTCCGATTCTTGGTCGGTTTGTCAATTTCGTGCCCCTGCACAGTGCCCATGAGCTGTGCAATGTCAGGAAGCATCATGATGTCTGGATGCGGGCTCTTGACAGCTTGACGTTCGGAGCACAACATCACAAATCCTGAAGTCATTGAGGTGCGGGTGGCTATGGCAAAGCTGGTGGAAGGCCTGGAGTGCAGATTGAAGCGCCGAGATGTATTCTGCAGGTTTGTTCAGTCCTCCGGCCTTGGGAATATCGCAGTTTACCTGTTCGGGCTGATCTTTGCCTGTTCCTGTGTTGGTGGTGGCAACCCGTCCCAATCCATCACAGCTGAGGGGCAACGAGCCATCGTGCAACCTCTTCGTGACCGGATTGCCCTCATCTCAGTGCCGCAGAAGCCCCTTCCTCGCTCCCGTTGTGTCCTTTCAGAGCCGAGCCCGAGATTTGCTCTTGAGGCCAATGGAGATCGATGAGGGTCAGCTCCGTGATCTCTTTGCAAACTATGGGATGGCTGGGGCCTCGAGCAGATCATTCATGTGAGCTCTCTGTCCTGGGCTCTGGTCGGGATGCGAGTTTCTTATGATTCCTGCCATGGATTGGATGCTTTTCTCTTTTTGCTTTACTCTCGTTGGGCCGAGCATCCTTCTTGTGATGCTTCAGGTTATGCGGTGCAAAGTGCTGCCGCACAACGGCATGCCCGTGCGGCCCTCGGTGCAGGTGGCAACTTTATCCTTCTAGCCCAAAGGACCTCTCAACAACAAAGCCTGCACCTGCAAAACTGGCAAGGCAGACCGGGGAGCTAAGTTCCTGAGAGCCATGAGCATGTGCCAAAATCCCTTTCATTGACTCAACCCGCAACCTTACGAGCTCCATACACTGAGGGGACCGACCAAAAAGTGATGGCCCCACGTTCATTCAAGCCGGAGATGCGTGTCATCAAGACGACACTGCCAGAATCCGCAACCAGAAGAGAATGTAGCGAAGGATCGGGCCGCCCTGGTGGAAATGGGCGACGTGGTCTTGGCCTCAGCTTGCTCGCTGTTTTGTGCTATCGATGTTCGGGTGCATGTTCGGGTGCCTGTTCCTGCAATCGAGCTTGGGCCGAGCAACCTGAGACAGGCGCAGTCCCAGTGGATTGTCAACAATTTGAACGGGTGCGCGCCTTGTGGCTTCCAGAGCTTGGCACGAGGGTTTCGATGCGCAATGTAGCCGGCTTGATGTAATCAGCCCCAGGGTGGCAGGGTTTACTCTTCGAGATTCCGTTCTCATCCAAGCCCAAAGCCTAGAGTCCAGATGGAAGGAGTGCACTGCCACCCTATAGCAAAGACCCGAGAGACTGCAAGATGAGGAGCGTTGTTCGCAAACCAGTCCAGAGGGGCAAAGGAGGAGGTTCCTAAAGTTCCACGTCCCACGGCGAGTTCCCGAAGCCAAGCGAGAGAAGCCAGAGGAACACGCCGGCCGGCATGTCGGGCCCCATCAAGATCGGCTACTCCCAGTCGAAGGGCAAGGCAGCACGGCTTTCCAAAGGAAAGAGGACTGCATAATTTCGAGCTTTGGGCTTCAGGCCAACCTGCGAAGACTTCACTTGAAGTTTCTGATTCCGTCAGGGTTGCGAGATTTTTGTCCTCTGCCCGAAACACAGGGCAGCCGGCAATCGCCCTACGAGCAGTCTGGGCCCAAGAAAACAGTTATTGAATTGATATTATGTTTTACATATTTTAATTCTAACATGGGATTCGGAGGGACGGCCGAGGCTCTCTCGGTCCAAGGGAGCTTGGAATTTGCACGCAAATCCTCTGACATCCCAGGCCTGCGCCTGGCAACCTCTCAGGCCCGCTTGCCTCTTCAGGAACTTCAAGACTGGGGTCTTCTAGGGATTTCTCGGAGGGTGGTGGTTCGAGGCCGCATGGATCTTTCAAAGGGCCTGAGCCTTCAAGGGCCTTCCCAAGCTCTGCCCATTTCTGCCCATGCCAAACAGCGACCGACTCCATGTCTCGGACCGGTCCAACGTGGCGTAAGCGTCCGCTTCCCACCGACGCCGAAGCAGATGCGAGGCTTGGAGATCAAGCTTGCGACGCACACCAATGACCTTGGCAACAAGTTGTGGCTTGCCTCGATGGGAGTTTCGGGCAGGGCCTCATCCCGTAAAGTTGGAGTGGGATGTTGAAGGCATGGTGAAGGGTTCGTATCTGGCGATGCAGAGAGAAGGGCTTGGAGCCCTTGTTGGCATCCGTACTGCATGCAGGTGGGTGGGACAGATCCCTCTGGGAACCACGAAGGACGGCGACCATCCACAGTTTTTGGGTTGCGATACCTGGGACGGTTTCTAAGCTTGAACAGATGGAAAGCCCGAGCAAAACGAAGGTATTACACTCCTGGGCAACTGAAAATATCCAACGAGAGAATTCACTTCAGTCCCTCCTTGTTGTGCTATGTTGGGTCGGGCGGCTGTCCTCAGTGGTCTGCTTGCAGGACCTCATGTACCACGAGTTTTCGAAGTACGGAGCTGCCCGCACCTCGAAGATCGGCATGTGCACAGGAACCAAGCAACAACTTGGGAATGATGCGGGTCTTTTGGATCCCAGATATCACGGTACATGGTGATCTTCTTGATTTCATGACTCGTGCAAAGTGCTCTCATGAGGTCCAGGATGTGTACATACGCGATGACGGAAAGGTCCAGGGCCGCATGCCGGGCATCCTGGTCTGTGTCTGAACCGGATGCAGGTGCTTCGTTAGCCTGTCCAGTGCTGAGGTGGGGCTTTGTTACCTTTGTGGACTCGACTGGAGCCACGGAAGTCCTGTCGGCCTTCGCGTCCGGTCCTCGCCCGTCTCCGGGGTTTCTGCTAGGACCCATCTCCCTCTCTGTCTTACCAACCTCTCTGTCGAGTGTGGATCCTTGGATGAGGACAGGAGCCTTCGCGGCACAGGCGATGGGCGCTGCGCAGGTGAAGGGTTAGGGGATTATCGGGGTTTTCCGACTTTCCGAGCAAGCCGCTTGCTTGTGCTGCTCACAGTCGATACATGTCCATGCAGCCTACTTGGTTCACGAACTACGAGCTGCATCTTCAGGGACCCCAATAGCAACACGGGGTCACGACTCTCCGAGATTTCCAGGACCAGTTCCAGATGCCTCCACCGCCGATGCCGGAACCCCCGCAGCCGGGGCCCCGGGACGTGATTCGATCTTGAGCTGGAAGGAGGAACGTGGGCCGGTGGAGGTGCTTTAGGACAAGCAGAAGCCTCGAGTCTGAGACTCTCAGCCCCAAACCCGGTGTCGTCTGACCACAGGCCCCTCTCCGTGAGGCCTCGTGCAGACAATCCGTGCAAGCCACGGCCACAACTGGCGGGAATGAGGGGTTTCGAGTTTGGCAAGGTCCGGCTACTCGAGCTTTCAATGCTCAGGTTGTGGGCTTCGTTTCGTTGATGATCTTATGTTCTGTGAAGCCCTCATCCCTTCCGCAGTGGCCCTTTTGCAGGACCGTGTCCCTCCTAGTTCTGAGTTGCGGGATGCTGCAGGGGTCCAGCGAGGTTGTGGGTCGGCGGCATTCCTGCCGGGAGCACCGAGATGTTCTTGCGGGAAGAGTTTGGCAAGGTTGGCCAGGCCCGAACGGGACAAAGGACAGCATGGGAGACCCAAAACCTGGGACTGCCCGCAAGTTAGGAGACTCCAAGGACAAAGCTTATGGTGGAAGCGCGCAGTCCCTGTGGGGGTCTCCTACCGCTGCTCCTCCAAGCATAGCTTAACAGTTGGCAAAGGTGTCCCCTAGCTAGGTTCAGCGTTTTGCAATTCCATGACTCGGCACGAGGAGCTTCGTTGATGCATGCTTGACATCCTGTGCACAAGCCGGTTGCGCATCCCTGCAGTGCCAGGTAAACGGTTAAGCAACGAAGGCAGGTAAGCAACTGTCCCGGGGCTTCTAAGCGACCGGCGACGATGGAGTTGCGACCTCATGACGCAGCAGATGCGCAAGCCACCTTTTCCAGCTGAGCAGTTGGCAATGCAACACACCCAATGCTGCAGTGCAGTCTGTGGATCACAGCCGGATCCGAACAGTCAAGGTTAAACCTCATGCCTGTGACGGCCTTATCGGTCAACCTGCAGAAGCTGCAAATGGCACAATGACCAATGCTTTTTGCAATCAAGCTCTTGCCTGCTCTTGTCAAGCAGAGTGCATGAGTGGGTCGTACCAAAATCTGTTGCTGACACATCTTGATTTCGAGCACTTGAATGGCCAGTCAAGCGGCCACCTCACAGGTTCAAAGCGCACGGATCATGCAGCTGCCGCACATCTTGTCTGGCCAAGTCTCAGGGATGCACTGTGGGTAGCGCGTCGCCCTTATCTGCATTGCAGCAACGTGGCAGTGGCATGGCACTCTGACGGCACTGTGGCACGCAGCCTCACTTTTGAAGGAATCCTGAAGTGTGGAAGTGGACGCCGGAGTCCCTGGGTTTCCTACTGAGCAAGCAATGGCAATGCGCAGCAGTGGTATGGCACCAGCAGTCTTTCAGATCCCTTCTCTGCAGTGCAGTCAGGTCATGCAGCAACAGTACATCTGCGTTAGGAAGCATGGGACTCCGTGGGACTCCGTGGGCCCGGCAATCCTGTAGTCTCAGGAGCGTTTCTCTCTTACAATTCTCTTCATCCCACAACCTCAGAAAGGCTCTCCCTTGTGGGGTTTTTGGCGTCGATTGAAACCACTCGCAGTCAGTTGGCGATCTCCGACCCTAGGGAAGCTCATCGGTTCGGTGCGGGTGCAGGTGACAGAGGTCTTCCTCAAAGACGACGGCCAGCGCTCGGGTAGGATGCAGCTGCCCAAGAGGGCCCATTCGGCAGCTTGTGTGCTCGGATTCTTTTGTGTTCTGTTGCTGATGCCCAGGCTATCTGTAATAGCCTTTTGCCGTTTTGCTGCTAATGGTCTTCAATGATGATGGCTTTGGTTGTGCCCCTTTTGACAGCACACGAAACCCCGGCATCGGAGAGTCTTTCCCCAAGCCCATCAAATCAACTCGGAGCCTCGTTCCCAAGTCCTCTCAGGCTTGGACATGCAAGTACCAAGCATGTTTGACGCATGAAGCTGCTCAACTGCACCATGCAGATCATGAAGGGCCTCATGACATGTCCTGGCCCACCCCACTGTAGCCCGTGGACTTTGAAAGCCTGCACGCGAGAAGTCCGCACATTGGACAACCTTCAAGCCCGCAACCTGCCTGTGCATCTGTTCACCTACACATAAAGCGGGGCGCAAAAAGAGCATCCGCGAACCACGCCGGGTCGGGAGGACCCTCCCGCAGAACCCTAGCCACCATAGCCCAGTCTGCCCACCCCATTCACCTCTACACCGCAACCGAACCTCGACGTTGCCAAAGCTTGGTTCCGGCCTGCAAATGCCATGCCTTGCTGGAATGTTCCGCCGGTGTCTCGTCCTGGCCAGTGCCCCAGGCTTGCAAGCAATAAGTCTAGGTTGGAGGCCCTCAACTTAAACATTGAACGAACCTAAGCTTGCTGTGCACGACTTGCAACAGATAAACCTATCTCGACGATGGGTGGGTCGGAGGAGTTCACGGTTCTTGAGGTCGTTCGGTTGCAACAACAGTCTGCATGCAGCTTCTCACACGGCTGGATTTGAGGTGCAGTTTCGTGTCATTTTAGCGTGAGTGGGGCAATGGCAATGGTTGCAAAGAGCTCCAAGCAAAGCGGTGACCAGAGTTTCGGACCTGGATGATCTAAGGCGATCATTGCGTCCTATTCTCAGTGGGAGGGAATATTACTTGCACGTACTTCTGCATTTTCTATTTGTCAATGCCTGCCCCGTTACACTCGTGCCATCTTGATGTCCATCTCCGGTCGCCAGCATCTTCTTCCCACCACCACCATCATCAGCAGCATCATCAGCGTGTTCATGGCCATAATCAACTTCATCGCGTCCTGGCCAGCAGTTGGTTTGGTCTCAGACGACCTCCACATCGCAGACCCGAGCCCGAGAAGTCACTAAGTGATCAATCGATGGGGCACCCACTAGACTACAGGTTTACGAATTCTACCTGCAGACTGTTAGTGTGCTCTTCAACGGTGACCAGTGCCGTCACAAGAAGCTGGGTGAAAATTTCGCCTGCAGTTTTCACAGAACAGAGGAGGCTCCCCAATCCATCCAAAGCTTCGCCATGCGGGAGCTGAGCCGAGGCTGAAGTGTCGCGTGACGCTGGAGCAGTATTTCGATATCTCTCGAGGGCAGTCAGTGGGAAGCCCGGCTGCTGCACCCGTCGTGTGCCGACAGTTTGGGATGACGAGGTGTTCTTTCGCACCCTCAGAGATCTTGTCCTTTGGTTTTGGGTTTTGATGGCACTAAGTTTGCAGTGTTTCAGCATTGCTGCCAGATTGTCCGCAGTGTCGCATGTGTCAAGTTCCAAGCTACAACCCCATGGCCTTTGCCCTTGTGCCCCCGAAAATAGTAAACCACGTGAGCTGCAGCCTCAGGCTTTCTCGAGAACCGGTGGTGAGTAATGCGAAGAAATATGAGGTCCCTCGGGAGAAGGTGTACAAAGAAGTCCCGGGCATTGCCCAACCTGGTGCTGAGGTCGTCCTCCCAGGCGGGTTTTGGTTTGTCCCCTTGAGTCGCCCTGTCCGAACATTGAGGCAAGATGAGGCAAGACGCCCTCTCTCTCTGTCTCCCTCGCTCTTTTTGCTCGCTCTCCGCCTTTTTTTTTCGATCTCTGAAGCACTGGGAAGAGTTGAAGATAGTGGGTTGTGTGAGTCTTTGGCAGGATGTCAGGACATGAGGTATGTGTCTGCACCAGAATAACTACCCGGTACAGCGCCCACGCAGCCCTGGGACAGATACGGAAATTGAAACACGCGAAGATGGTTCCCAGCATGCCCTGAATCTTTGATCAGGTGGAGCATGGACGAACGATGCCCAGGAGATCGGCAGATTCACTGGAGCGTTTCGAGTTTCCGAAGCTTTTCCAGAGAGCAGACGACCATACCAAGTGCTGCTGGAAGGATTTACATCAGCTTCAAGTCGAGAAAGTAGGTAGGTTGTTTCTCTGCGCCTTGGCTCTGAGACTTTGTATAGCATTACATATCGCACCCCAGCACTTCCTCAAAGACAGGAACCTCTGACCTCTGCCCCTCCTGAGAGGACGCTTTTTTCGATGGCTCCCGGCTCTGCGCTCGCCTCCGGCAACCGGACGCGTCCTGGAAGAAGCAGTGCACTCATGCGCCTCGGCTGAGGCTCAGAGTTCAGACCGGACCGCTTGAAGAAGTGGAGGGCAGGGGCCAGGAGCTTCAGAGGGTTTGTTGCCCATGCTGCGTGCCAGGTCATCGCAGATCAGACGCTCAAAGTAGTGGATGGCAACTTCGAGCAGCTGGGCTTTTGCACTGGGGCTCGATGGGAAGATTTTGAGTGATTCGCGGTTTGCAGGGACGTCCTGACTTGAACTAGAAATCCAGTTGTGCCGAAGGACGAACTTCCAAGCCAATTCCGTCCAAGCTGAGGCTGGACGGAGCCGGAGAGGCTTTGTTTCAAGAGTGACCTGCGGCGGCTAGGGCCTGTGCATCGGGTTTTTTTCATTCTGTTCAGGACCTTTGCGAAATTCGTTTGGCCTAAAAAAATTAGAGCGTCGAGCTGGTCTTCGCTAAGCATTGTAGCAGGTACACGCGCATCTCTTACCCGACCGACACTGTGCCCGGATCCTGGGCAGAGTCGGCACGGAATTCGCGCCTGTCAGGCCCCAGCATCCTTCCCACTCCATGTTTTCTCGTAATTGTTCTGGTAGCAGCAAGCACCGCCTGGATTGGAAGACTGAGCGACCCGCCCAGCCTGGGGCAGGCTCGGTCCTGGAGACGGAGCTGCAGCTCTGACCTCAGAGCGCGACCCTCCATTTTCCAAGCTTTGCAGGGCTTCCACTGGCGCATGGCTTCTAGTTGATGGGTGCCTAAATCCCAAGTGTGTGGCAGAACTTCGGAACTCCGGTTCCTACGATGCAAGCCAGGAAAGAAGATGGCACGTGGGTCCAGGCTTGGCCTTGTTTGGGGTTGCCTGTTGTCTCTGTTGAGCTTGGGCGTGGGATCCAGGCCTGAGTGCTGTTGGCGAGTGAGGGGTGGTGAAGGGCCGAAGGGAGATGAAGGGATGCTCAGCGGCGTCCTGAGCCTCGGCCAGACCGTCACCAGCGTGCTGTTCTGGCACTTCCTTGCAACTCGACCGCCTCGAGTCGTCTTGGAGGTACATGCAATACAGAGACCGTCCGAAAAAGCCCAGGAGAACATTGATGGGACGCTCTACATCGAGAGGGCGCCCTGTGCGTCGCTAGGGGTCTCACGGCGAGTTAGTTTTTCCGCCATGGTGATTGTCATTGCAGTAAGGGGCATCGGTCCTAGCACCTGAACGCAGCAGTTGGCTTGCGGAAGAGTAAGAGGCCCGTGGTTTTTCTGGTCCAGGGTCGTTGCTGTTGAGTTCGAGATGTTAGAGGCAGCTCCAAGGCCAAACAGAAAGCTGCTTTGGAACTCCCCCGGTTCAATTCGTGTCCAGCACCAACGCGCTCTGCCATGGTGTCGTTCTGAGGTTTGTGTGTACAGCTACGTATTGAAGCTCGACGCAAAGGACATCTTCTGTACAAAGGCGGCTGCCCGGCTGACATCAGATTCGCACCGCACAGACAGTTTCTCCTTTAGCCTCCGCCCCAACCCGGACCCCTGGGCGAGTGATTCTGGGTGGATCGAGTCTTTTTGGACCTCATACATGTCTGCAGGCATTCAGAAAGCTCAGGGCCCCCAAACCCAGACCAAAAAGTGAGGTCTGTGATCCACTTGGAGATCGAGATACTTGCTGCGATCGGGTCTGGGCCTTCTGGGTGAAGTCCGCAGCTTCTCACACCCCAGTTACCTAGTTCGCATCACGACACCGGTGTGGCGTATGCATCCCTTCCCCAACCAGGTAGAACCATGCACCCTGATCACCACCTGCGATCGAACGCAAAGCCTCGTTCCCGACCTGTGCCTTGTCCTCTGTCGGATTTCCGGCTACGGATCATTGAGTGGCTGGCTATTTGTTTTGGGTGCGATTCAGGCCTGAGGTGAATCTTAGCTCAGATCCAGGGAGCTGAGGGTCCGGGCAACTGCCTGCCCTCTGGAGTGGTTCTGTAGGCATAGTTGCCTTGGCAGCCGGAAAGGCCTCAAAAGTTTGGCTGGGTCCGTCATGGAGGTTCTAGGCTGCCGCTGATCTGCTAGTACTCTCATAATTCAGGGTTGTCACGGAGCTAATCAACATAGCAAGATTTGATGAATCGAGCTGGCACATTACTCGGATTGTTGTGTTCATGGTTGAAGCCGGCAGTTCTTGCCACACGCCACTTGATCTGGTGAAAGCCGACAAGCAATCTTGGTTTGTCCCAGTTCCTTTGGGTTCCCGCGACCAGCAAGAGCCTTGTAAGCCACAGGCCCTTTCTGGCAGCTCTGTCACTGTTGGGCCCTTTGCGCTGAGGAACGGTTGGTGCAGGGATCGATACTGCGATCAGATCCTAGACCAGGCTGGATGTGTTGTTCTTCCGCTCGAAGAGCCCGGTGTTGCGTGCCTTTGTCGTAGTTAGGGCTGAGGCTCGTAGTGGCATGGTGGTTTGGTGTGTCATGGCTGTCAGGCATGCTAGCTTACAATTCCTAAGTATTCCTGCAGTCAAGTTTCCTCGAAAGGACATTTGCTGCGTTCCGGCGGCTTTCTGCGACGGCCTGCAGTGCGTGCTGCCTGGCCGCCGTTTGAGTTAAGCTTCGTTCATCGACACCCCAACTCGACCTCGAGATTCCTCCAGGACTGGATATGTTCAGAAACCCAATGCTTACGACATCCAGTGCCCCAACAGCGTCTGCTTCCCTGACGGCGATCGCTGCTCGGCACTGCACAGTCACCTGCTAAGCGGGCTAGAAGCTCTGATGCAGTAGTGGCGTTCAGAAATTCTCAGAAGGCTCAACTAGGACTGGAACCTTCGATCGAACCCTGCGCAGCCAAGGCGACCTCTGCTGCGAGCAGCAGGGCTCGTGCAGCTTGCTCCCTTACACACACGAGGATTGTCACCCGACCAGGTTTGAGCAGCTTGCAGTTTTGCGTGCAGGTCTTGGGTCAACAAGGGCATGGATGGATATTATTAATATTATGATATTATGTTCCCATCCTTTCGACTCCAGCAGGCTTCAGGATGTTCAGAACTTGCTCCTTGGTGCTGTGTTTTCGAGTATGCTGGTTTCCCGAATGGGTATCGCCCAGGCGAGATTCAGATGGATCTCTGATATTTCAGAAGCCTCGGCAACCCTGGTGTGCTTGTCAAGGTGACGTCGGTGAGTACTTCAACAGCGCGGATCTTTGTGCCCAGCGTGTGTGCAGCTCTGAAGCAGTTGATAGTTTGGAGTGCGGTGTTGAGTCTTGAGCTTGCGTGCCGCGACAGACACAACGAGTGCTGATGAAGCCAGCGCTGAGCACTCGACTTTGCCCTCTGTGGCAGGCAACAATGTCACGGACCTCGAGACCGAAGGGCGACAAAAACGAAAGCTTTCAATGTGTTCTGGGTTTCGTCGGGTCGTGGACGCATGAGCCAGTATGTGGTACATAAGCTTGTTGCGCAGCTGTTGAGAAGTTGCGATTGAGAGCCCGATGAGCCCGCAGCAGAAGTCCATTGCCCCAAGCCGGACAGCATGCAAGTCACGGAGATGGCTTTGGAGTGCTCGCAGGAAGTGCTGTCAGAGGGCCATGCCTTGCGACATCGGCCTCAACTGCTCGCATGGCTGCTCGGCCTGTGCATGGTGGCACCGCAAAACAATCTCTATGTCTCTCTCTGCAAGGATTCCTTGCAAAGCCCGACAACGAAAACATCTACTGCCTGGCGGCAGTCTCCTGGCTGCACCCGAGGACCAGGACTTCTGGAGGCGCTTTCAGTCGTCGCTCTAGGACTGCGACATCGACGTGCACCTCATGGTCTGCTGTGATGCGGCGGCGCCCTGCTCAGACATCACTTGCGACTGGGCGTTGCATAGAGTTGCAGCTGACTTGCAGCTAAGAGATTTGCCAAGTGGGTTCGGCGCCTGCGTCTTTGGGAATTGGAGAGCGTCGAGCTGATTTTCCAAGCTCGTGAAGTTTTTGCCTCAGTTTGTTTCTAGTCTCCATCTCTGAATTTGCTGTGTGTTCGCCTCCGCAATATTTCAAGAAGAATCAGCGATCATAGTCGGTCAGAGGAGAGGAAGCCAACATCCGAAGCCCTGTGCATCCGAGGCGGACATGGCTACTACCAGCTCAGAAGCTCGTCTGCAGCGGAGACACTTCCGGACCCGCCTCCCCGCCTCACTGCTCCACTCCCGAACAACCATGAGCCCCAGAAGCCACGCCCCCAAAAGCTGCCATCCTCAACCAGACGGGGACGGCGTGCAAGGCTTGGTTTGGAAGGGCGCAAGTCTCGATAAGCTTCGGGCCAAGCCTCTCTCGATCGTTCAAAGCAGGTACGCGGCCCCTGATGCAGACACATGTCTTCGCTGTTCCAAGCTCACTCCATGGCATCTGCTCTTGAGCCAGCCCACCTTGATGAAAATTACGTTGCAGGTGATACGTACTGCAGCGGTGACTTGGCTTTCGATTGTCTGAGTCTAGAGATACGGTGGTGAGCTTCCAAGTGCCATTATCGATGCATTTGCCTCCACCAGTGGAGATCCTCTTTCCCATCCTTTGCAAGTATGTTGCGTTGTTTCTGCTGTCAATGTCCCGGATCTTGCAAGTGTCATGAAGCATGATTCGCACCTATGGTGGCCCCATGCCATCGGACCCCAGGCACATCCTGCAACGTGACATTGGACTTCGACCACTGCTCTTTGGCCAGGTTTGCTGCCCTTTGCCAAGTGCCGGCTTGAAAGTTTGAGTTCTCCTGGACCGGCCCGGCGTGTGGCACGGCAAGTCGACTGCTGAGGTTGTCCGGTATCGGAAGGATGCGCCTCGCTCGTTGATGCTCGGCCCAAATCCATGTTGCTCGTTCCGTTCGAGCAACCCTGCAGAGCGGACGCGAGCTTCCGAGGACAACAGCTGCCCCTACGGCGTCCTGTCTCGGTGTGAGGGGCAAGTTCTCGAAGGGAAGTGCGTCAAGCTTCAGCCTGCAATAGGTTCGCATCATGCGGCAGCCTCGTCATGCCCCTGGTAGTCCCGAAGTAGGGATCAAAATCCTCATATTATGTGGATCAAGCTTCTCCGTCCGACGACCCTAGCGGTTCAAATCTGGGGCAACGCGATTTTCAGGCTACTGGTTTGACTTTGACGAGCGCTGCACCCGAGATCCCTGCGAAGACAGCGGCTGGGCCCAGATTGGAGCTTTTCATTGAGGCTTCGCGGATTGCCCATGTTGCACAAGATCGGCTAAAGCCTGACAGGGAGTTCTCCCACGTGGTAGTATTTCACTGCGCCGTGTAGGGCGCGAGTAGCAACCGCTCGCTCCTTCCTCAGTCCCGAGTATTTGAAAGCAGTTCTCACTGAAGCAGCGAAGGTGTTGACCGATTGCACGTGTGCTGCAGCTCAGCTTGAAAGGGGAGGACCATAGTGCGACAGATGAGGGGTTGCAGAGGTTCTGGACGTTTGGGGCATGAGCCAGAGCATCGAGGTGACAGTCCTTTCAGCCAGCAGCTAACAGCAAAATGTCGAGGTTAACTTGTGCCAGGTTGCAAGGTCGAGCGGGCAAACTTTCATCCCTAAGGTCCATCTAACCGTGCCAGACAAACAACTGCTGCAAACAAACAAACAACCATAACGCATCCTTGATCGGCTTGAAGCCCTAACGAGTCAAAAGCCAATCCTGTGCACCACAGTTTTGCCCAGCGGAGAAGACCTGCAGGCAAGCAGGCGGATCCATGTACGTCCCTCACCTGTCCCAATGGCAGCCCGGTCGCATTAACTCGAACGGAAGGAAATCTGCACGCTGCATCGACTGCCCTGACAGAGAACACAGGCTGAAGAACTACAGTCCTAAGCCCTTGTTTCACTTGGATAGCTGGAATGCGAGAGTCGGAGTTGTTTTCACTTTAAAGTAGCTATGTCCCCCAGTCCCGGTGCTGACTTTGAGGTTACATCTACAAGTCGAACATTGGTGCTCTCACCTGCCAGTTTGGCGAGTGTGCCTGCGATGATGTAGTGGGGTTTGGTTTCTCCCACGAGCTTTTTTCCGGGATTCTTGCATTGAAGGCCTGTCGGATGATGGGGGTTTTGGGGGTAAGGGCTTTGTCGAGGTTTGAGTGCGTGGAGCTGGGTCCCAGCATTGCCAATGCCCAGTTTGGGGGAGGTAGATTCACCCGACTTCCCTGCCCGAAATTCTTTATGTACCTCATGCTGCAAGGCGAGCTGCTGCCTAGCTCGAGCCCTGAAATCTCAAAGGCAACGTCACCACCAACGACTTGTTTCGGTGCTGCGATACCGCAGCGCACTGCTGCTGGGCTTTTGTCGGTTCACATCTGCAGTGCTTCAGGGTCGGTCGGGTGATGTGTGCAGGTACAGACTATTGAGATGTTGCAGGGCCAAGCATTTCCACCTCTGCCAGCCCTACCATTCGTCGGAGCCCACAACCCTGCTCAGGCGACACGCTCAGCTGTGGCCACGGCTTCACTCCAGCCTCAGCCTTGGCTGCGATGAGATTGCTGCAGTCTCCGGCCTTCTCAGTTGAGAAGCGTGCAGAAGAACTCTAGCTCGTCGACCCTGGCAGTCTCCGCAAAAGCTTTGCCTAAGTGTTGGAGATGTTGGAGCTTGGATGCCAAACCCTTCGTTTCTTCAGGATCCGCTCGCGTTCGACACCTACTGCCCCGCAACCACCTGTTCCTTGGTGCGAAAGCTCATGTGAACCTTGCACGACCAAGCTCGCGACAAGTATTTGGCCGGTGAGAAGGTAAACTTACATCAAAACATTCAACTAGCCAAAGACCCTCGAAGCCACAGGCGATATCAACCGCGACCGAGACCTTTGCTGCGAGCCGGCACCTTTGTGGCCGGACTGCAGCCGGCAAAGGGCTCCAAGCCTGGAGTGTAGGGTGGAGGGTTTGGGTTGTGCTGGGCGAAAGTCCGAAACCTGCTAACGAGACATCAAACGACATCTTCAGAGCCCCCTGCAAATCTAAGTTGCTACACTCTGAGTGCAGGCGAGTGCGCAGTAGCTTTTGCTTCAAGACTGGATGTTGCTACACACTTGTTAATTCCTCCAGACAGGATCATTCATTCATAGATGTTCTCAAGCAAAAGAGCGATGCACCACACCCTGCCTGTCGTGAAGACCAGACCAAAGTACTAGACGTCATGTCACGGACTCTTTGGGCACTGCTTCAGGTGCGCCACTGCCTATGCGTGCCCCCACGGCTTCACTGCCTGGCCTGATACCCGACTGCACTTCTTCAGGGGGTAGTGGCTGACCGTAGGTGTGCTACTGCCTGCATTCGTGTGCCCAGGACACCTACTGCGACGGCATCACCTGCGACGTGGATCGCGTGACTAGCAACGAATATGTCGCAGGGCAAACGTCGATGCTCCCTCTCACAGGCCAGCAAGAAGGGCAAGACGCCCACAGAAAAGAGCATTCGTCTGAGGACCGGGACCGCTGCTGCCGCCCAGCGATGCCCTGCTCGGCCCCACGCCCCACTTCATGTCTCAGCCAGGAAATCAGGCATCAGAAACTTGCCGTGCTTTCTGTTCACTCCATTCTTGGATATTCTTGGTTCAAGATGGAGAGGATGGGTTTGCCGCAACATGTTCGGTGCTTGAGCATGTCGACGATGCTCAGTTGTGTCGGGAGAGTCTTGTGATCGAATGCATTGCTACAGGAATGCAGGGTGCCTGGTACATGACATCCTCTCGATATAGGAGATGTTCTTGGGACCAAGGCTCTCACGTGTCCACTGAACTACGTGCCTTGGACCTTCCAGGGTCTCTGAGCAAGTTGTCGATCCGTGCTGAGAGGGGTCTGCAACGTCAGTCTGTGCAGTTGAGAGACATGTGGACCCCCTCTTCCCCAGGTGCTTCGGTATGACACCTACTGCCAGGGAGCTCTGGCTGTCAATTCCGGGGGATGGTTTGACGGCAGCTGGTATCTAGCAGCAGGTTGGTGTGACTTAGAGTCTTAGAGCTTGTTTGCTCTGCGCAATCGGCCATGGTCCGCCCATCCCAGGAACAACCTGCATTGAATCACGGGACCTTTTCTGGTGCTGCGAGCGTGGTATGGTCTCTTGCCCCAACTGGACGCGCTCTTTTGGAGTCCATGTAGATGTGACGGGAGAGCTTTCAGAAGTTTTTTTTGCTCAGGGTCGCACTGCAGCCCTGCAAGCCTCAAGCCTGGAATCCCGTGCGCAGGCTCTGTCCTACTACAGGTTCCTGCCCCTCGAGCTGCGCCAGAGTGGATCCACCGTCATGCGCTCAGGGAATCGACTTTCAGAAGCCGAGAGTTCGGCATCCGGGCTGTGCGCAGTTGCCGGTTTCGGTTTCTCATTCTTGCTTGCAGGCGGCACACCGCCTGCGTCTGCACGGTCTTTACAATCTCCACCAAAGTTCCTGCCATTCTAGCAGAGGGGGTGCTCAAGTGTTCCACTGGGTAGGGGATCACTTGTGACTCGCTGCTTGGTCTGCCACCTCGGTCAGAACACTCGGATGTTGAACGTGCTTTTGGGCTTCACGGCCATGGCGAGGTGGTTCAGATGTCGGATTTCTTCTTGTACAACCAGCAGGCCGAAGGGTGCGGCTCCATGGAAGTAGATTCGAGAACGCGCGCGAAGCCGCTCCCAAGCAGGGCCAAAGCTGAGAAAATAAGCTCTTCTTGCGATCTCAAGCCGTGTTAGTGGGCGCGGCACTGGCAGGTGCTGGTCGACGGCTACGACTCGGCGCTCCTTGGCCAAGATGAGGTTGTTGTTTCCTTGCACAAGGGCTTCGAGAGCCTAAAGGCCCTAAAGTGGCTTCTTCAGGGTGGGGTGGAAGCACCGCTGGGTGTTGTCCCTTTGTTGACTGGTGAATTCCTGAGGTGTCAGCACTAAGACTAGGAACTCGCTCGTTAGAGATGCCACCTCGAATACCGGTCCGACCAGGGTCTTCTACTGCGATCCGTGCGACACGCCAGTGAACCTTCGAGAGGACAGTGGCCATGTGTCCATGATCAGGAGCCTGAATCAAGGTGGGTCAAGGTCTAAAGATTTTTGAAGCTTCTTGGAGCTCGGAATACATATGCGGATCATCATTTTCTTGTGTTTTCTTCCGTCGCACGAACATCTTCAACTCCTGTAGTTGTGCGGAGGCGTAGTCTCTGAGGAACTACCGACTATACTCTACCTCGGGAAGCTGCAGGGACGTATCATGAGGCGGTGAAAAGAAATGGAATGTGTATTGAAAAGCAGAGGCTGAAAACCTTGGCTTAGCGAGCGGGCATCATCCTGCAATGTTAAGGCCGCTTTAGACGCTGAGCCCCGGAGCCTCTGAGACAAAGCAACAGTTTCGAAATGTTCTGGGAGCTTTGCCCCCAGCACCCATGGATCCCGATAGCTGAAGTAGGATGGCCGCTTGCAAGGCCCGAGGACCAAGTGCGATGTCGCTCGCAGCCCTTGCAGGAACCGTACAACCTCGGAGACAACAACGGGGAAACGAAATGGTTGGACTATTCGTCGAACGCTTTCTTCGTGAGGCTGGCCAAGCACCATCCTTGACCGACTTCTCCGTAGTTCTGTCCCAGTCGCAATCGGAGTCCATGCAAGCCTTTGTCCTTGTAAGCACAGTGTTCTGCAGGGCCTCGAGAAGTTGTAGCAGCAGCTGAAACGGCATGGTGGGTGAAGCAGTGCTATCCTCATCTATGCAGACCGACCCATTCCTGCAGGCTGCCGGTTGCACAGCCAGCGTTTAGTTACAGCTTCGTGACGGGCAACGACGAGCCGCAGCGAGATCCGGTGCGCTGGCAGCTTTGGGGTGCCTTGGTTTCTTCTGGCCTCTCTCATGAGTGTTCATGCCCAAGAGCAAGCCCGTTAGTGGAGACAAAAGGGTCTCCCGGCGTCTCCGTCGGTTGCGGCGGCAATGTGAGTCGACTGTCAGATTGGGACAAGCATGGATTCCTCCAGCACAATCCCATGTGCGTTGCGCCAAGGCTCGCCCAATAACATTGACTGGGTCATCCTCCACGAGGTCAAGGATCGCACCACTGGACTCTCCATCGTACCCTTGGATTCGCGGAAGCGATTGTTGCTAGAGTCCTCGGTTGCGCATCTTCAGCTAAAGGTTGTCATGAGAACTGGACGTTGATCGAGTTTCACGGCTTGTCAATGGTCTGTTGGCAATCGTCTCAGTAGATTGCTGCTGCAATGCGCAACCCTGGAATTTAAGCGATTGTCCTATCACTTCAGAATCCCAGCAACCATGCGAACAGGATCGGGAGCGAAGATGTAGTCTTAGCACGCCCCTTTTGGATCTGCAGAAGGTTCTTCAGCAATTATGTATGGCTGTTCCGGGTCTCTTCGTTTCGGCAGTAAAGTCGCTCCAGACACCGAGCAGCCCAATCTGAGGATCGGAAAACCACAACTGGCCAAATCCAAGTGGATGTGCCTTGCTATTCTCCGACGGGGAGCTACATCGATAACTCGGCTGCTGGGATTTATCTGGCCGTGCTTTGAGTTCATGTCTCGCTGCAAGGCTTCCTTTGCGGCCTCTTGAGATCTCGCACCTGCAAGCTACATAGATGGAAGACAGACCGATCTAATGAGCTCTCAGTTTGCAGCAGTTGCTCCTTTTTCTGGGTACCATCTGGACGGGATGCACGCTGGCACAGGGATGGACATGACAAAACATGCTTCTGACGTTCAAGCTTCAGGCCATGACAGGTGGGCTTAATCGCCGTAATCCTTGAGGTTGCTAGTGATTCAGCAGAGGATTTGCGCGAACATCAACACTGCAATCTCATCTACCCCGAAGCCACTGCTCCGAGACACCACAGAAAGTGTGCAGCAGCTTCAGGCCAACATCACCTGCCAGGAGGGGGACCTCATCCAACATGGAAACAACTGTACTCCTGCTTGCTTGCCGGGCTTCACCGCACCCTTGCCGCACGCGAGTGGGGGCATGGACGCTAGATCGGCACAGGGTAGCTTGTGAAACTGTCAAGAGCTCCGACTGTGATGCCAGAGCACCCAAGCGCCAACAGATAAATAGCACCAATATTGTGTGTTTTTACTCAGTCCCACGACATCTGCACAAGCAAAAAGACCCCGAAAATCCAGGCGGATGTGGATCAAATCACCTGTCTTGATGGGGAGCTCTCGCCCATCACGTTTGCCTGCGATGCGGACGCGGGCAATGGCACTGTCTGACGCTGCTGCGGGCAGAAGTTGCTGTCCGTGGCAATGTTGGGGTTTACAGCTGTGCGGGTGGCAGCTCTGGAGGATGTAGAGCTTCCTGCCGGGCTGCATTTGCCGCGCTAGGCAGCATTTCTCGGGGGGATAGGAGTGCAAGGATTCAATTTCGTTGTGGGATGTTGCACATCCCAAGATGGTGATGCAGGTCGCCGTCTGAAGTGTTAACGTCCAGCTTCTTGCGCTGAGATGACCGGATGCTGGGTGTGAGCAGGTAGAATTAACGGCTTTGTTTGTCAACTCGCGCAGATGCAGAGCGCAGTTTTCAGTTCTCTAAGCGACAGATCTTCTTCTAATTGTGAGGCTGTCACGATCCCGGCACGCAAAGGTTGAGGTGTACACATGCTGACATCCATCTCGGGAGAATCTCCAATGTGCGCGAGAGGCTTCACGTGCCCCCTGTGGCCAAAGATGAAAAAGGATGCGAGAGCGCAAGGTTGAGGGGTGCAGCTGCCATGCTGGTTCAGGGTGTATGACAGGGCGGGACCATGTGAACTTTTTCCAAAAGGGAGCCAGCACAGAAGGAGTCCGAACAGCGCCATGAATCTGAGATCGTCCTGAGAATCAGGTGGGGCTTCATTACCATGGCAGATGCCGGCCTGGCGCAGGCAGCCATCGCCGTCCGGTGGCCAAGAGAAGTTGAAGTTGGACCGTCGGGTTGGTTCGATCTTCAGAGAGTGCCGTGCAGGATGGAATTGAGGGTCTCTTCGGTTGCAGGCAGAGGCTGCTGAGCTGATAGCCTGGAACAGCCGCTAGCCGCTAGCCTTGCCTTTCTCAGGAGATGAATGGCAAGACGCTCCATCCACCACAGGTCGATTTCAATGCAGCCCAGCAGGAACTGGGTGTCAGAGTAAGCACTGCTGCAGACTGAATTTTGTAGTTTGTAGTTGGACCGTGAACCGTCCACGCCCGTGCATTTTTTTTTTCACTTTTCAGCTGTTCGACCCGGTATTTACGAGGTTTCCGTTGTTTGGAGCACTTCGGATTTTCAGGGCCTTTTCAGGGGGTCGCAAATATCTGCTTTTTCTACTTCAGAGGTTTTGCTCTGCTTTTTTTTGGTTCGGGGGTGAGGGGGGTGTTGGGGGGCTAATAAGGTTCATGTTGCAGTGCTGCTTCTGCTGTTGCTTCTCAAGGTTTGGTCAGGCAGTGGTCAGGCAGCTTCTGTCGCTGGCCGGGGGAGTCAGCATACGATGTTACACCAATCAAGGACACAAAGCTCCGGCAGACCGCTCGAACAGAAACGCATTTCCTCGTCATGAAGCTGGAAGTCGGCTCCACCATGAATGCCGAAACAGAAATAGACCCTGCAATCGGCAGTCGCGCCTGCGCAAGGCTTCGAACACTCACTCGCAAATGCGTCACGGGGGACAGCGATCTGAAAAAAGATCTTCGCGCCAAACATCGCCAATCTACTCGCGAGTTGTCAGCTGCCCTTTTTTACAGCCCTGAAAGTCCCTGACCGACAAATGTATCGCCCCTGCCGCTGTTTTCTGCATGTCAACATGCACGGAAGTGCCTCCCGTAACACACGCGCCAATGGTGCACGCACCAAGTTGAACTTTGCTCTTTCAGAGTCTTACGGCTGTGGTGCCATCGTTTTTGAGCCGCTCTGCCAAGACAGTACAAGTCCACCTCCGCGGCAGATTTGCAGCCATTTGTGCCGAATTAGCTTTGCGAGTACTTTGCGGCCATGTCTTTTTGATTTGAGTTGCCGGGCGAAGCCTAAAACGGGCGGTGGGGGGGGGGGTGGTGGGGGAGGTGGGAGACCGCGATATCGGATTTGCAGAAGATCGGGGCCCCATTCCAGCATCACCGCGAGTGTCCCGCCCCAAACGTAGCTTGCATCGTTCAACTCGCGTTGTCATCGGTATTGACAGCGTTTCGCTACCATTTTTCTGGCAATTTTCGACGGGCATCATGAGCGTCAGCTGCACTTGTTGGACGGCCGACGGGTGTCCCGTACACACGTCTTGTCGCAGTCGTTTCGCGCAACTGTTCGGCCACGCCCGGTCGGATCACCTGATGCTCATGATGCGCGCTCCCGGTGCCAGCATCAATGGCATCGTGAGATGCCAGGCCCAGAGTCGCAGAGGCTTTGATGGCAGCCAGCCAGTCTTCTCCAGCACCATGTGCACAGCAACCAGCCGAAGACATGATGCTTGGGCAGTTACGTGAGACGAAGATTATGAAGCTGCAGCAGGAAACGGTTAAATACGTCGCGTAAAGCGACGAGGAACGCTTTCAAATTGCGTTGCGACAGCAGAGTCCGACAGATGAATACACATGGATGCCGAGCTCGCTAAACGGCCGAAGACGTGCACACCGCTAGCAAGCCCAAGTTTGGCTTCCAGCATGCGTATTTTTCCTGGTTGCTATTGGACCATGTTCCTATTGACAAGACTCCACACCAAAAGCAAGCAAAGGACAGATCATGGAATCTGCAAAGCATTGAAACGTTAGTTGAAGCGATCATGGACGACTTGGCTCCTTTCTGATAATAGGCCTCATATGCGCCAGTTGTCAAGCATGACGAGTGAGGATCGCATTGCACAGACTGGTATTGTGAGCGAGTGGTATCCAGTACTTTATCGTACTCCAAGACGCCCAAGCCCCATCAGATGCAAGAGACTCCAGGAGAAATGCCGCACCCAGTACTTTATCGTATTCCAAGGCTCCCTGAATGACATAATGAGTACCGAAAGGCACAGAAGTCGATGCAGGGCTGCAGGGTGCCATGGTGCCGATCCAAACGATCGGCAACTTGGCCGGCACCGTACTGATCTCCATGGCGCCCTGCAGCCCGGCGCGATGCCGTTATACTAAGGTTGGCCGCACATCAGGAAATCGATTCGAAAGCATGACAGAGTGGATGAGTACCGTGCACATGAATTCTGGGCTCCAAAATGGGTATGGTCTATAGTTCCTGTGCATGGAAAAGGTGGGCACCTGCCCCTACGACTGGCTAGCCAAAGGAGGTGAGCTCGACATTCAAGATGGAATGAAGGTTGATGCCATGGAGCAAAATTTGGACTTCGAGGAAAGGCAGTCTATGACAGCAGAGCAGTGCCGCGCTGAAGAGATTCAGTATGGCAAATACCTTCAAATACCGAATTAAGTTTACCAGCACCCCGTGTCTTTTTCCGAGACTCCGTGAAAATCTGTCCTGCTCAGCCGCCGGTGTCATCAACATGATAAGTCACCAGAAACATTAGTGACGGTCAGCAAGCAGAAGAAAACATGTTGGCGAGTTGGAGCTGCATAGAAGCAATATGCCGTCGCTATGAGTTTATCGTGTTAAAACAAGTTATCCGATGCAGCTAACTACAAATCTTTGCCATGAGCGTCGGCCATGATGCGTTTCCTTCGGCGGTGTATGATCAGAGTTTTGGGGTGCGGTCGGGACAGAGGGGAAACTCAGCGAGGTTGACACGCCTTTGCTGCTGTCGTAAAGAGCTCGGCTGTGTTCTGGTCCTTGTCGTTTAACCGAAGGTGTTCCCGTATGGTAATGGTCGTTCCCCAACTGCGCACACCTTCGTACAGTGGGGTGAGGTTTTGTTGGTCTTGTAGAAAGTCAAGTTGAGGAAGTTGTTGTTGAGCTCCAAACTCTCCACGTGCTGGTATGCGGCAGGACGTGCCTACCATGCATGGCATGCATGCAGGAGGCAGTGGGGGTTTGGGGTCGGCAGCGGTAGCAAAGGTGGCAAAGGTAAAGCGGTTTGCCATCGAACAGATCAATAGCGCGCATGATCAGAAGTAGTTAAGTCGGTGGCCCAGCTGCCAGAAAAGCTTTACCTGCAAACACGCCTCCCCACTGTTTGTCTTGACAGGCTTCGACCCCAGCCTAGCTCCAGAAGCAGAACATCAGGTCCGCCCGCTTATGATTTTGGGCTTAGTCCGCAGGTTGGTGGGTTCCTGGGCTCCTACAGTGCTTTCGGAGTTTGACATTGTTGCTTTTGTGTCCTTGTGAAAATCTGCACGAGGATCCTGGATCGAGACTGTCGCCGACTAGCCGTAAGTACTGGCTTGTTCACCACCAAGAATACTCAAAGGCGGCGAACATCCTCAGCCTGCAATACAAGCCTAGACATGTGTCCACAGATGATCGTGTGTTTCAGAGTGGGGATGGTTCTGTGATCCGAGGCACCGGCCATTGCAGGCGTTGCACCGGCCGGGCTTGCGATGAATGGCAACGGCAACAACCTAGGCCGGGCTCAGACTGGCCACGGCTCTCCATGCTCAAAGTCTCCCACACCTCCGGAGGTCATGTGCAGAGCCACATGGCCGGAGGCTTCGTGCAAGAAGGCGCGCTCTACAAGCAGGGCCAGGGCCGAACTCTCGTTTCTGTTCGTGCCTGTCATGATCCAAGATCAGATCGCAACATCGGGGACTTCCAGTCGTCAGCCCTTGGACTTTGTTCGTTTCGGTGGCTTTCATCTCGAGGCTTCGGTGCCGAAGCCCACCCCTCCGCCGGGCACGATGCAGGCCAAGTTTCTTGGGTCTGCACATCGTGAACTCATTGGTGACATACCATGAATGGTGACGTGTGACCCAAACTGTGGTTGACCCGTAGGCATATAGTCATAGAGAGACTCACAGTGCCGAAGGAACCATCGCCTGATCAGATTTATGTCTTGAGTGGGGCCTGCCTTAAGAATTTCAGCTCTGATCCGGAAATTCCTGTGCGAGCATTCTCCTTTGCACGTCAACCGCGATGTGGGGATTCGAGGCTTCGGTGTTCCACCGCCGCCCCCAGCGAGTGGCTTCGGCGGTCAAGGCTGGTCCCGCTAACCGAACGCCTTGAAAGGACGGAGCATCCTTCGGAGGTACTTGAGAACTGGAAGTGTTCTATCTACCGCTCGATTCCACGGCTGAACTCTCCGACCCGGCTTGAAATTCTGCGTGAAGTCCGAGGATGCCTGTAGTAGTATGCTTCTCATCTCACATCGGGTAAGTGTTCCGGCAGTTTGCTCCGATCCCATGGCTTGAAGCTTAGACTGTCTTTGCGACGAAGCTGAGCAGAGGCCTGAATGGCCATGCACCGCCCGAGGCGCACGCGTGACCCTTCCGAGAGTTCACAGTCAAAGGGCTCAAGGGACTTCAAACATCAAAGCTTTTCAAGTGGGACCTTGCAAGGGAGATCTTCAAGGCCAGTCAACTGTCGCTTCTTCGTCTTTGGCAGGCAGCGCCGATTGGCTCGGCCACTGCCGGCTGACTTAGGTGTCTGGGCCCCTCCATGACCGCGATGAAATAGCCAGCCAGCTAGGCCAGACCCAAAACTCAACAGATTCAGCAGCGCTTGCTTGTTTTGAGCATGTGGCCCAGCCCGACAGCATTCTTGACATCCTGCTTTCAATAGGGCCTTCGCAGCGAACCTCGAAGATTTGGGGAGCAGACCGGGAGATAACTCCAAGCCTTAACTCCAACCCCTTCGCGCCCCCTGCGCCTCCGGGGGTGGCCTGGAGGCAGCGGATGTATGTTATAGAGTTATAGACTATAGATGACAACCTGATGCCGTGGCTTCACTGTGTGGAGAATCCTAAGCCCGAACCCCAGTACCTCTAAGCCACAGCACTGCCTCGGTTGTCTTCGACGCGTTTCACCGCCACAGAGCCTCTGGGCAGACTGCGGGCCGATGTCAGAACTCGCATGAAAGTCTACGTAGAGACCACGCCATAAGTCCAAATTGGTTTTTGGTGAAAGGCTAATGTGCCGGTTGACCTAGTCTTCCGTGTTCAGGTGTGTGTGGGCGGATCAGAGTTTTGGATACAAAACGTGCAGGTTGAATCACAATCATGATATCAACGGCAATGATACTCGCGACAATCACAACGAATATAAACTGTGTTCATAGAACCAGTCTGTCGTATCTGCGTGTGAGGCCGAGAGGTGCTTTGGTTGCGTAGGATGGTTCGATCAGGTGACCGTACAAGGGCCTTTGCCCGGAGGCTTTAGGAGGCTTGGCTTGGCCAAGGTAGCTAGAGCAGCAGTGTCCCGAGCAACATAGACTCGAGTGCAGAGGCTGTGGCTGGATTTCAAAGGTGAGGAGCTTTGATGCTTTGGGTGGCCAATAGGCGTACTTTGGATGTGGCCAAGCCTTCCTTGGCTCTTCAACACATAAACCCGCCAGCCTTGCCCCTTGCATCCACGCAGGTTTCAACCCCGCAGAAGGGTACGAGTCTCCTGTCCGTGGCCATGTCTGCCGTGACCTCGGTTTGCATTCTGAGAGATTTGTTTGTCATTTGCTGAGGGTTATGATGGTCATCTTTTGGGGGTTTAAACGTCTAGTAACGTGGTGCAGCCTCGTGCGTGTGGCGTTTGCTGTGCCTGTCGGTACCTATTGCGAGTGTGCGCAATTGTTGCCAGGTGTCTCGGAACTTCTGCCACAACTGTGGTAGTGCTTGCACGCCACGAACTTAGTACCATCACAACGGTTCAGTGGCTGGCTGTATCCAGAGGTCTATCTATGTAGAACTGTGGACGGCAATTTTCCCGGTAAAAAAACCCGGATGAACTCTCAGAGACCTAGGGGCACCTGGCGTAAGCTGCGATTATGCTTGGGGCTTCTTGTTTCAAGGCATCCAGTGTTGGATCCCTTGTGGGCAGAGTCACCGGGGAAGTTTCTAGTGTCTGAGAGTGGTTGGTGCATGATGCGACTATCCGGGGGAAGGCAGATGAAAGAGCCTTGCAGGATGGATTAAACTAGGCTTGCCACGGCGTATGTTGGGTTTTCTCGAACAACCTGCAGGCACAGTGCTGTTGCTTCATTAATTGGACCCTCTCACTTGAAGGGCAGCCTTCTGCAAAGACCGCATGGCAGGTCTGACTCGCACTTCTGTGGCGCGTGTGGCCAAAACCTGGGCCACTCCCTTAGGGTTCTGGAAGTGCTTCTGGCCTTAAGGTTCTGCGGATTTCAGGATCTTGGATCCTTGGCTCCGACTTGCTGCATCTATTTCTGCTGCTATTTGTAGTTGTAGTAGTAGTAGTAGTAGTAGTAGAAGTAGAAGTAGAAGTAGAAGTAGAAGTAGAGGTAGAAGTAGAGGTAGAGGTAGAAGGAGAAGAAGTAGTTAGTAGTGGTTGTCGTAGTCGTAGTCGTAGTCGTAGTCGCGGTGGTGGTGGTGGTGCTAGGGGTGGTGGTGGTGGTGGTGGTGGTGGGTGACAGTAGCAGCAGTAGTCGCACGAACAGCTGCAGGAAATGTGGCTGCACTGACCCTTGTATCACTAATAAGGGCTAAGCATCATCTAACAGTTGCCGCGTACAGGTTGACGGTAGGGTCCAAGGTTTAGTGAAACCCCAAGGCACGCCAGTTCTTTCGGGCCAGCACATCGAGGCGGCAGTGGACAAACTTGCAATCCTTCCTTTTTCTGCGCTTCTTTGACTCGCATTGACTGCTCTGTTCTCATGGGAAAGCCCAAAGCTGAATTCCTCCTCTCATATTAGGATCCCGGACGTTGCAGCCCAAGATGCCCTTCCTGGAGCCCCTTGACAGGAGTGTGGCTCGCAGAACCGAAAGCATCAGAGGAAGCCCAAGGTCACCAGGGCACGCTCGGAGTTCGATTCGTCGACCCTCGTTTAGGTCCTGTAGTGAGGGTCAAAAGTTCCTCGCATTGCTGTCTTGCTCCAAGTTGTGTTAGCTCAGATCTTGTCCATGGTTGATCATCAGGGGGGATTTTCCGGGTCTGCACCGATTCAGGCGCTCGAATCGTTTGAAGTTTGCATCCATCTGCCAAATCCCAGCGCGACAATCTAGTTAGGACGAGGGGCCCAAGCCCAACCCTCGGGTCATATGCGTACAACGCCAGCCGCATCACTCTGTCGTGTGCCAGGTGCAGATCTGGCGATGTGTGTGCCCAACCTGCAAACGGCGTCTCTGATCCCTTCGCCCAAAGCTTGCTGGATGACTCAAAATACCCAGTGCTGTTCGTCCTGCAAACCAGGGCGTCCTGATATGCTTCTAGGCAGAGTGCCCCGCAGGTACGAGAATGGTGTGGACATCCGGCAGTTTGCTTCTGTCATGGCGTCTCTTGGCTAACCCGGCGATGATGTGAGTGAGGATGCTCCGGATTTGGATCTTGGACTCACTCGTAGCAACACCAAACGGATCGAGTGCCAGCTGCAGCTGTCTTTGTGGAGAAGCAGCTGATTCAGTTCGAGTATCTTTGGAGAGGAGTGAAACAGGGACAACAGAAGTCGCGTGTCTGGATGCTGCAGACACTCGTCCAGATCTTTGCAGTTCCCGGTTTGTTGGTGAACGCTACGGCTCGCGAGTAAAGGTCACGGCAGCTTGTCATTGAAAGAGTCCCCCTGTACCCAACCCTACTCGTACCATCTTCGTCTGGCCCAGTGTCCTCCGAAAGTCTGCGGCATCCAGGCCACGGACCATGTATGGCCTAGAGGCAGGGCAAGAGTCCGGGCCCCTGCCTGCGTATCAGGAGGGGTGGAGTCAGCTCAGTTGACCAGCAAGAAGTCAAAGTTTCTTTTGGGGTGCTGAACACATCGACTACGAAGCCTCCGTGCCGTGGCCCAAAGGTTTGCCGTCGAGCACGAGGAGCGTGGCCCGGACGGGATCCTGTACTTGAAGCTTGGCTGAGCTGGTTCGGGGTCGAGCTGCCGGGGTCAGGTGCGGCTTTTGAGGCCCTTCGGTTTCAACACAGGCCCCCTTACATCAGACTCGGCAAGAGGGCAAGAGGGCTCTCCGTGAAAGCGGTCCAAGCATCCAGAATCAAGGAAATTGGCAGATGGCCGAGGCTGGCTTGTTGATATCTTTGAGCTTTGCCCGGACAGGGCGGGCGTCAGCATCTGACCATCACTGCACAACGCCTTTGCCCTTAGCGGGTTTTCATGCCTGGAAGGCTGGGTCTTTGACCAGAAGCCGAGCCTGGGGGTGATCTGCGCAAAGGGGCAGGCAGGATGTGGCAAGACAGGGTGGCTCTCTGTGTGGTGGCACACTGTGCCAGTGGCCTGGTCCAGGTTCCAAGCTGGCTTTTGACTAAAGACTCGTGAATCTGTTTATTCACAGACAGGCGCCGGTCGGGGAACATAGCATTGGGGAAACTCGCGGCGCCAGGCACCGATCAAGCCGCGACCTGCCGGGCGCCCAGAGGTGCTGGCGACGGGTGGGCATGAAAGCAGGAGGTGTTGCTTGGCAGCGACCCAGGATGATGGATGCGAGTTAAGCTCAACCGTTGTCCCCTGCACCTTCGCCCTGAATCCCAGGCCTCGCCCCGATGCACCAGCACACCGAAGCAGGTGGGCAAACAGAAACAGAAGCCATTTTTCAGGCCTCCCTTGATCCTGTTGGGGTAACTGGAGGGCAACATTGGCGCTTCCATGCCTTCTTTAGGACTGCCTTGCGACTCGGTCTGGCAAGGGCAGCTGTGAATTGTTGGAGGTGACTTCCCAGAACAAAGGGCGGAACCAGAGCCGCAAGGCGGACTCTGGCACTGCTCAGCGCTTGTGAGTCTTCTGGTTAAGCAAAGGGTTCGGTGTTTAGGGTGTGAGGTTCAAGGAGCATTCGCCAGTCCCCGTTGTAGTCGCCAAGTTTTGGTCATCAGTGTTTGAATTCGGGGGGGATGCGGTGTTGTTCCGGGGTTACCGTTTCGGGGGCGTTGGGTACTTTAGCTTGTCCAATCGCAGCGACCTAAACGATGGTACCCTTGATCGCTCGCAGCATGCTGTGATGGTGATATGCCCTGCCAGTTGGCTCTAGTGACTCTGGCGCACTCGCCAGCTTGAAACATCATGTAGCACTCAAGGTCTAGTTTGACGAGTCGTACACGGCTGGCTCGTTCAAGAGATAAACACAAAAGTTGGCAGTACGCCATCCAATTGGGTCGGCAGTACGCACTGAAGTCATTGTTGCTTGTTGCCATATCATGCTGCCCTATCTTCCCAATGTGGCAGATTGGGCATACTTCGTGCTGCAAGTGATATGGAAGACAGTTCGCTTCTCGGATGAATCGCTCCAAGTGCCTGGGTGGTGGGCAGAGCCACCACCCCGGATTTTGCCATCGATGGACAGCGTGGGCCTTCGCGAAATGCATGTCCGACAGGTCTATTGGGTAAGTGCCCTCATGCTTGGACCACCCATCTACTGCATCATCTGTTGCATCATGTGCTTTGCAGTTCGCGGTTTGGCACCCGCCTGGCCCCTGGGTCGCCGAGACAGCGGTACTTTCTCACGAGTAGATTCAAATCATTCAGATTCAAGTGCCGTGCCGAGCATCCAGACGGCACAAAGGCAGGACTCATCCAGCAATGTGGTCCTGGCAATGATCGTCGCCTATCACGCAATTTGTGTCGGCATTGTTGGCCTTGCATTATGCCAAGGGTGGCTGTCCCTTTACACTGGTTTGGCCTGGGAACTGTGGTTTCTGTGGCAGCAAGTCTGCCTTTGGAGCCTCGTAGGGTGTGTGAGACAGTCGATCTTATCCGTTGCTTCTTTTCAGCTCTAGGGGTAGAGGGAGTTGCTAGATCGCTGATCGCTTGGGAACATGATTCGCCCATGTCTCTAGCTAAGGATCCTTTTTTGCCAAAACCTTGTGCGCTGCTGCTCGGGAGTCGGTCCGGCATCGGAGAAGAAAGTCGCAAGTGCAATTCTGATGTTCACATTGCCGCTGTTCAGCGAGATCTCTGACACTATGAAGGATTGGGTCGTTGCTGGGCAGTGCTTACTGGCGCGACCCACAATCGCAGGCTTCGTGTTTGGGATAGTGCTGGTTGTGTCAGATGTTTTTGCCTCAAAACGGATTTGGGATGGTGCGATGACTGCATATCGTCCTGAAGTCGTTCGTTGGATTCCAGCGTGGCCCACGCTCCTACTAGTACAGGCAGCGATCCTGACATCGTTGATGCTTTTCGTTCTAGTGCTGCTGGCAGCACTTTGGGCACCTTTCATCTTGCCGGCTGTTCTGATGGTGCTTTTTCACGTGCGCATGATGCAATGCTGGGGTCAGCTGGAGCAGACACATGTCCTCCTTCCTATCTTGACACTGCTTGGAGTGGACTTGGCTGTAATGTATCTTGCAGGGCTTTGTTTGCCATATCTGCAAGCTGTCTCTTTGGGCCCGTGGCAGGCCGCACACTTTGTGTGCGCCCCCGTATGCGATGTTGTGAAAGGTTGGTGGATGGACGGGGCTTGTCTGTTTGTGTCGTCTGTTTATGTGATAGCTCGCTCCTACACATTGGTATTGCTGGAGAGAGAAGGCGCGATGGATCTACAGAAGTCCTACATGGCGATCATTGCACTCCCTCCTCATCCCATGCCAGGAGTGATTCAGAGAACGTGTTGCGAACAAATGACATTGTTGATGTCGAACTTGGCTGTGGACTTCCTGTCCAAGGCTCGACTTCTCATTGCCTGGATGGAAGACTGGCCCCAGGGCTTTATCGGCATTTTTGTAGGGCTGATCACTGGATCAAGATTCGCCTGGATGTCGGCTGTTGTCAGCCTCGTCAAGGGAGTGGTGATCCCTGTCGGTCAAGCAGGGATCTTGTCTCTGAAGCAACGGCAAGCCCGCAAAGGCCTGGCTGACTTGCTGTGGCCTGTGTCCGGGGACTGCGCTTCATTGATGAGGTGTGGTGAGAAGCTACGGGATGTTGGCAAAAATCTGCAGCTGGCTGATATTGAACTCAGACAAGTTGTAGAAGACATCTTGGACAAAGAGACACGTGAGATGTTTTTCGATTTGAACATCTTGCCCGGGAGGGATCTTTACGAGACGATATTTGAAGAGCGCGACCAGTGGATGGAAGAAGCTACGAGATGCACGATTTCGGACATGTTGCGTTTTGAATACGCAGGCCGTTGTGCCAAAGGCTCATGCGGACCTTTAGTGCCAACAGACATGGTTGTTGAGGTGGTTTACGGGTTTTCTGTACGAAGTCGTCTCATGCAAGAGAGCACAGTTCCTCGCACAGAAGAGCTGCAGAATTTGTTTCGACGACATTCCTCGAAAGGCCAGGTTCCAGCTGGAATTGGCAGGCTGTCCGGATTTACCCCCCAAGAATTTCTAGCTGCCGGCTTCCCCTTGGAGATGTGCGGCGACGCCAACTTTCCCATTGCAGAGTGCATTTCGTTAAGTTTCTGGGCTGGATTTCCAGCGTCTCGATGCGTGTCCATTTGGCCTGAGGTGGATGCCGAAACTCTGAAACGAGTCGGCTACGACATAGAGGCAATCCTGGCGGCCGGGTTTGGGTGTGTAGATCTCAGAACGGCAGGGTTTTCGATAATTGAATGCAAGGAAGCCGGCTACGATTTGAACAGTTGCAGGGTGGCAGGGTTTAGTGTGGCCGACTGCAAAGATGCTTGGCCTGATATGCCACGGCGAACATCTGGAAGCAGTATGACTTTTCTGTCCAACAGTGCTGGGAAGCTGGCTTCAGCAAGTCGGAATGCATTACAGCAGGCTATGATCAAAGCGAAGTTGATTCCGTTTATGACTGGAGTTGTTCCAGGCTGCTGAGTGAATATACGTGGCCGTGCCTCAAATGTATAGTCTTGGTGTTTGCTTTCGCAGCATTGACGGCATTGCCTCATTTCCTCTTCATCGATCCACATGAGCGCTCACATGCTGACAGTAGCTGAAACATTAGTACAGCGGTTGGCTAGCAGAATTCTGCTGCGCGTGTCAGGATGAACATGCTGTTCAGACTCCGCCGGTAGCTGCGATGTACTTCTGCAGCATGTGGCACGAAAACAAGGCGTTCGTGTGTATGCCTCGTCAGGTTGACATGTCCTGCCAGTAGGAATGCTGACACGTGCAGCATCGTCAGGGTGTCGATGGACACAACAGTGCTCAGCCATATAGTAAGAAGAACAGGGCTGGCAGGGCAGCAGGCATAAGCAATGCAACAAGCCCACAGCATGAGTACGGAGCACAGCACAAGTCCGAGTGGGCGCCATCCTGCATAATGGTGCCCAGCAGGGGCCAAAAGGTTCTGCGAAAGGCAGCCCCTGCCTCAGCAAGTCGGCCATCTGGATCCTCAGACCGCCAAGACCGCTGAGCCCTCGGTGGTCCTCAACTTGAATCACCCAAACAGGCGCAAGCGGGAAAGAACCCGACGCCCCTGAGCGCAGTCCTCGAACCCCACATGTCAGGCTCCAGGGTCCGAGCTCCGAGGGCGAAGCCCGTGTGTGAAGCAGAAGGCGCTTGATTTTGGGGACAGGCTCAGGTTCTGTTCGCATTCTAGGGCCATGTCCTTGGCTGCTGTGCAGTTCGATGTAGTCAGTGCTGTTTGGCTCCCCTTTTACTTTACATTTTGTGGAATAAGGCATGCACGAAAAGCAGAAACATCTTTGGGTAATCTGATCGCACGGCTCTAGTCTTGGCACACCACAATGTAATGTAGAAAGAGTGACAACATGAGACGTCATGAGACGTCCTCCACACATCCGCACATTCGCGAGCATGCGTTGAGCGCTTCCCATGTCTTTATTGACAATAGCCATAGCATGCCATAGCGGGAGAACGCCAGGGCGGTGCTGCGTCGGATCCCTGAAACGCCTGTCCACGACTTGCCGTTGGCTGACCCGTGACCCCCGTCTCGGTCTTGCCGTTGGCCGCTGCGGACAGTGGCAGCTCCGGTCTGCGCCGTGTCGCCGGGTGTTTCGGGGGGACAGTCGGACATTGAAGGCTGTACGAGTACCCACGGCAACTGCAGGAGGAGCTGCTTCCTTTCGCTTCCTTTCGTACAGCTCTGTTGCGGGCTGCAGTCACAAGCTCGGCTAGAGCTTGCCTGCCGCCTCTTGTACTGGAACGCCTACCTCTCACAGCAGAGGGGTGCCGGTAGTAGTTGAGATCAATGCCATAACGTGGATCGGGCAGTAGCGCTTTTCCGGGCAATGCGACAGAGGGAGGGTCTCGCCAGAAGAAGATCAGACATGGGGTTGTAGCTCAGCAGCGAATCACGGCAATGCACCCCCGAAGCAATCCGCTTGGACGTTGCTTGAAGCGCCGCGGGTGTTGACACCAGTAGTTCTTCGGGGGTATTAGCTCTCCCTCGTCGGCTTTTAAAGTCAGATGAAAAAGATGAGTGATCAGGCGAGTGATGTGATGGAAGGCTGATCTCATCTGATCTCTGGGCATTCGAGCTTGCCGAAGCTGCAGGAGAATAGCAGCTACCCCCGAACCATGGTGAACCCACTGCTTTGCGGGAAAACCGCGAGCCCCTGAAGCAGGCCTCGCCGGTCCCACGGTCCCTGGCTGCCAGCTTGGACAAGGCCTTCCGGTCTTCCGCGTTTTCTGATCTTGTTCCACGGTGTTGGTGGTTCTCGACTCTGCGTGTACGTGGGGTGTCTTCTAGGATTCGAGGACTGATGATTAGAGGCATCACTTCCAATCTGCTTGCTGCAAGTTGGATGCAAACCGTCAGCCATCGTCAGCCCATTTGCACCAGGCCGGTGACGAAGCCACGAAGCGCCCAGTAGGCAAGGACCAGGAGGAAAAGGCGGGCTGCAGTGCCTCGATGGGATATGCAAAATCAAGCCTGGCCCATCGTCAACACTGTCCATGGGGTGCCATGTGGCATCGTTCGTCGTGAAGATTGCGCTGTGGAACAGGCACCACTCTCTGCACGAAGAGGATGCACTCAGGCCGGCGTGGGCGGCTATGAGGGAAGCGTGCATGGTGCTCCTCTGAAGTCGCACATCAAGTTAACGGTTGACCAAGCAGATGAGTGGGTATGTTTCCGGAGCAATTCTTTGGTCTTGCGGGCCCGTTCGCCGTTGCCACTGCTGATGCCAGCAATCTGTGCCATGTGCCATGTGTAGAAATTCTCTGGCACAGGCTCCTTCTGCTGAGCGGCGTGGGCGCCGGAAGGAGGCGGTGCTGTGACATGTCTTGGTGCATCTGCCGCTGCACGTTCATTCGATCGCAGGCCTCGCCAAAGCCGGTGTTGGCTGACGAGTCTGAGCAGGCCTACCATGAGGGGCTCGACAGCACGATTCGAACGTAGAGACGATGAGCCTGAACCAGGTACCACAGTCTGCGCGAAGAGGACGCACCCAGGCCGGCAGAAAGAGGGGCAAAAGGAAGATCGAAAGCTGCTCTCCTGAAGTCGCAGATCGAGCCGGAGCAAGAATCTCCCAACCAACATGCAGGCCGCTGCGAAGCCGAGAGCAGCTGAGCCAGACAAGGCATGTTTTCTTTGGTCTTGCGGGCCCGTTCGCCGTTTCCACTGCTGATGCCAGCAATCTGTGCCATGTGTAGAAATTCTCTGGCACAGGCTCCTTCTGCTGAGCGGCGTGGGCGCCGGAAGGAGGCGGTGCTGTGACATGTCTTGGTGCATCTGCCGCTGCACGTTCATTCGATCGCAGGCCTCGCCAAAGCCGGTGTTGGCTGACGAGTCTGAGCAGGCCTACCATGAGGGGCTCGACAGCACGATTCGAACGTAGAGACGATGAGCCTGAACCAGGTACCACAGTCTGCGCGAAGAGGACGCACCCAGGCCGGCAGAAAGAGGGGCAAAAGGAAGATTGGAAGCTGCTCTCCTGAAGTCGCAGATCAAGCCGGAGCAAGAATCTCCCAACCAACATGCAGGCCGCTGCGAAGCCGACAGCAGCTGAGCCAGACAAGGCATGTTTTCTTTGGTCTTGCGGGCCCGTTCGCCGTTGCCACTGCTGATGCCAGCAATCTGTACCATGTGCCATGTGTAGAAATTCTCTGGCACAGGCTCCTTCTGCTGAGCGGCGTGGGCGCCGGAAGGAGGCGGTGCTGTGACATGTCTTGGTGCATCTGCCGCTGCACGTTCATTCGATCGCAGGCCTCGCCAAAGCCGGTGTTGGCTGACGAGTCTGAGCAGGCCTACCATGAGGGGCTCGACAGCACGATTCGAACGTAGAGACACTGAGAGAGTGGCAGCGTGGTGCATGCGGTGCATGTGTGCTCGATGCAAGTGGCTGCAGTGAAGCTGACGATGTTGTTGGCAAGGGGGGTGCTATGAACAGGCACCACTTTCTGCACGAAGAGGGCACGCTCAGGCCGGTGGAGGGCCGACGTTCACAATTCGAACAGCAGCTCCACTGCAGCTCCGACAGCCAGAACAGGCTTGCTGTGGTACTGTACAGCAGGCATGATAAGGAACGATTGACCGGTACAGATCATGAACGGTTCTGCTTTTGATGCTGCGGCCTGTGCATCACCTCGGAACACGAAGCCATGCCCCAAACCGGACGGGCTTTGCATCGCTGTGCAGGCTCCTTCGAAGCTTGCTGCAGCGACCAGTAAGGGGAAGGCGTCACGGGCGGTGGTTTCGATTTGATATGCAAGCAGGCCAATGCATTATGGGGACTATTATAGGGAAGGGTTCCATACTGTTGCCAAGGCGTCTCCTTTCGGAGGGCGTTGTCGAGATCAGTGTCGACATCTCTGGTAGCAAGTTGCCGGCACTGGTCTCATCCCTCTTATCGTAGCCGCCGTAGCCTGCAGGGCTTTATGCTACTAGATTAGCTTGTCAAATGCTGCTGTGGTCCCTTTTGCCGCTGTTTGGCCGAAGATGGCAGGCAGTGCCAAAGCAGTTCGACAAAGAGTGCGACAAGGCTGCGAGAAAATTTTCGGCTCAGCAGAAAACTCCGAGCGGAAAGATCCCGAAGTATGCTAAATCTTTGGAGCCTTCGACATCATTGTAAACTGCCCGTGCTCAAGCTGGAGGTTGCGTCGCCCAAGCGCAGCCGAAGCCCTGTGAAGAAGGCGCTCATCCCTGCACGTTCTGCACGTTCCTCTTTTTTTTCTCGGCATGAGCAAGAAGAGCGTGGGAGTTCCAGGATTCATGGTGCTTCTAATAATTTCGACCTAATGGAGTAGACGGCGAGCCAGGCTCGCGCGTCGCGCGCAGCACATCTTGTCGGGTTGAGGGCCACTGTGGTGTATTGTCCTTACATATCCTTACGTGTTGTTCTAGTGCCCCTGTGAAGGCCTCGATGAGCAACAGATGCTTGGGGTAGCCTTGTTACATGTGGCTTGCCCCAAGGCTGAGAAGGATTTCGCGGTAAGACTCCTGCGACTCTCCCATCTGAGCCTCAACGAAGACCTGTCAGAGGTGCGATGTAGTGACCTAATCTGTCATCTAGTCTGTCCGCGCTGGTGGTTCAAAATATAACTGTGAACCGGGAAACTGAGGATGCTTCTGTTCAGACTAGATGCACTGGAAGCGTTGAGGACTTCTGAGAAGAGATGCTTGGAGTTTGTGCACCAGCGAAGGCCCCGGGACGTCCCGCGCCACGAAATCGCATGGAGGCGCCAGCTTCAGCCGCTTTCTTCTCATTCTGAATTAGCACATATTAGCACTCCTCCCAATGTAAGCGGGATCAGGCTGCACAACTGTGAAGAGATGGGTGTACACTCCTGGCCTCGATCCCGGGGCCTGAACACGAAGATAGTCCAACTTCCCTCATGCCTGGTACCTGTTCCCGGGCAGCCGTTTTGTGAGCATGGCGGCATTTCCTAGAGTTTCCCTCAATTGTGCTTGCCACAGCCTTCCTGAGCAGGAGCCACACGGTTCTGCTCTGGACAAAGGAGCTGCAGCAACCACCCAAAGTGCCGCGAAGGCCACTGTGACTGATGCACCTCGTATCGAAAGACTTCAGAACAGCTTTCCATCATTGATTTCAGGGGACCCGAGGTCGCATTTCAGGGGCACCGGCACCTCTGGATTTGTGTCGGCCCGGAGCAATAGGCTTTGCATCGCGTATCTCTCTTGAGCAGAGAGTGCAAGCTGCAGGGGAAGCTGCCGGAGCCACGTGGCAAGCCGACACTGGCACCGAAAAAGCTGCAGGCAAGCTGCCACTACGCTAAGGACATTGGGTTGCCGACAACAGGAGGCATAGAAAGCGCCGAACTGCCAACTAAAGCAGAAAATCGGGAACTGCAAAAAATCAAGGGCACATGATCGGGAATCCCTCTTTGTGCGACAAGTTCTGTTGAGTTTCTTGCATGGTAGTCTTGGTAACATGTTTCGTGGACGACATGCATTGGAGAATTAGAGTGTGCACCCCCTTAGCGCTGCCGACTTCTTCTGTTACTTCTTGTCGAGCCAACTAGAACTAACTCTAACGCTACGCCGCCCGCCTCGGCTTGACAGTGGAGGCATTAAGTGCCTTCGAGTCTGCAGGACGTGTATGGGGGCAGCGCAGTCGTGGGAGCAGTATTTGCGAAGAAGAAGCAGGAGCAGTAGTAGAAGCAGGCGTAGCAGTACGCGGAGTAGTACTCGTAGCAGCAACACGAGCAAAGGTAGCAGCAGCAGCAGTACTAGCAGCAGTATGTGTAGCAGCAACAGGACGAGAAGCGGAGGGATGGCTGGGAGAAGAGGGGAGGGAAAGCGGGTGTCACTGGACTACGAAGTTGCGGACATGTTGCCTGTGTGTGTTTAACTGTTTGGGATAGCCGTCGCGAGCGAAGAAGTTTGACTGGTTAGAAGCAGTACCAGTACGTGAGTCGTTTCAACGACCGGCGCTGTCACACAGCCCATTAGGTAGAGGATATTTAGTTAAACCGCAAGAGGCCGGAGGCCTGTGGCCCGGCGGATGTGATGCGAAGTTGTACCCAAGCGATGCGTGACGTTACCGTCGTGGTCTTTCCCCGAAGCATCACCGACTGAGCCGGGCAAGCCCAGAGTTGTGGTGAGCCTTGAACCGCGTCCTCATCCCAGAGTGCTGAGAGGCATCTGCGCCGGAGCTCTACAGGAAGCCCAACCCGGCATTGACGGAGTTGCCTCGAGCCGGAAGCTTGTCAGTGGATCCTGTTGACCATCCGTTCTTTTGACCTATGCTGCCTATGCTTCTGATGGACGGCCAGTTGAGCCAGTTCTCTTCGGTCTGGATGTCGCATGAGGTTTCTCGGGCTCTTCCGCCCCCACTCGCGCCTCGGGATGCGCCCGACAACCGGCGTGGCCAACCACTCGCCTCCAAGGTCAAAGCCACGACCAAGGAGCCAGTTTTGTCATCGAACCCCCCCAACTCCCAAGTTTCTGAAGCCCCGGCTATCCCTGGCTCCCAGGAGACCCGGGAGAGATCGCGCACGTGCCCTAAATCACCGAGGCACGGGCTGCGATGAATTGGGGTGCTTTTTTGGCGTGTGGTGGCGGGTAGGCTCTTGAAGATATTTCCCCTCTGGGGAACTGGGGGTTGAAAAAATATCGATTTGTGGTAGGGGGGGACAAGCTTTCGAGTAGCGAATCATTGAAAACTGTTCTATGAATGCAACGACTCTCAAATCACTCGACCGTTTGCGAGGCTCGAAAGCAGCCCAACGCCGTTTGCTGCCGTCTGTGCAGCTCGGGAAGGTGATGCTAAGGCAAACCAAGGGTCGGGGGGTTTTCCGTGGGGGGACGGGTTCGGGATTGGCCAGGTCTGCCTTGAGACAGTCTTGCCCAAGCCCTCACCGCCAGAAGCTGACGAAGCTCCCAAAGCTTGCGCACAGGTGCAGGCCCCATCTGCGACAGGTCTGCTCGAGCGCCTGCGGCGTACGAAGGCTCCATTCACAGCCCGAGCAACTTCAAAGAATACCGGAAGCCACGGAACCCGTAATTTCCTGCCTCCACCCTCACAACAATCATTATTACCAGTCCAGATTCTGTCAGAAGGAAGCCCTTAAGTTTACAAGCTTTGTTCTGTGTCATCCGTGCAGGCAGCAGCACCCATTGCTGCATTGCCAACATCACCGTGCCCTGGCACAGAGCATGACTCGCATTTGTGCATCTGTGTGCTGGAAGCATCCACGGATCCCGAAGTCCTCGGTCCTCCCTGAACTCCAAAGGAGGCGGGCCCATGCGGCGCGTGCGGCTCCGGCGGTGGACACAGCAGAGGCGGGAACGGCAACAGCCTGAAGGCTTTAAGGCTCACCGGTGACTTTCATTGTTTCGGAATCCCCAACACTTTAGCGCCCAGAATGATAGCAATGCAAGCATTTGCTGCTATCAACGACGACCGCAGGGATCCGCCAGTCCCAGAATGCCCCCAGAGTCTCCCGGGCAACGAGAGGCACCTGAGCCGGCGGGCTCCGAGGCTTCAGAGGCTTCCGATCTCACCGCCGAGCTGCAGGCGCAGGCGCACCGAGTGCAGCTCCTTGAGGCCTTGAGGTTCAAACTTCCTTTAAAAGTCGGGGATCATTCGGCCGGCTTCGCACTATCAGACCAACATCATCACGTTCAGCTTGCATTGGTCGCAAAGCTTATCATCACGGGCAGCTAAATCAGCCCAATCGCCGGGGGGCGCTTGACGGGCAACACTTCGCGGCGCTTCTCCTCGCTGATCGAGGCCAGCATGCAAGCAGCTAAATGAGCACAGTCGCGGTGCACATTAATTATCGTCATCCTGGTCATTGCGCCCCGCTTTTCCTGACGGCCCCCACCGCCCAGCATCATGAGCATCAGTGCCGGAGCTTCTTTGGCCGTTGCAGCCACCCGGCCAACAGCAGTTTCACCTCGCATGGCTATTGATCGCATGTAATCATGTAATGATATCAGCACCGTCGCAGAGTGCATGATCGGTGTGTTTGTTTTGGACAGCCTGCATGAGAAGCATCAGCAACCCATCGTTTGATGTTTTCCGTCCGACCACTTGACGAACATCGTCAGCTTCAGCTTGCATTGCTGGTGGCGTTTGAGCACAGGCAGATATATCAGCACAATCGCGGCCGCTGACAGCACGAACACCGCTTGTTGTTGGCTGCACGCTTTTTCTGGTCCGAGCGGGCCAGCATCATGAGCATCAGCGCGTCGTCTTCTTGGAAATCCGACCACACGGGCGATGTGCTTTTCCTGGCAGCCTGTCGGGGCCAGCATCGTCAGCATCGATTTCGATTCGTTTAGTTTAGCCCCGCAGAACTTCTGTGTCTGGTCAAGTAGCCCCGCATTCATGGTCGTTAGGAGCTGCATCGAGTTGCCAGCCCGTCTAAGCAGTGTCATTTGCATCGGTGATCTGACTTGCTTCACGGCGTTTAGTCCTGGATGCTCAGCCCAAGATCCCGACAGAGACGGTATACGTGACAGAATGATTTGTTTATCTCATCTCGAGCTGATGCCTTGAGACCAAGCCCGTATTGAGCTTGACATGTTCACAGCACCATTCTCTCCAACGAATCTCCGTTGTTGCAGGAGGAGGCAGCAAGCCGCCAATTCCAGCAGATGGAGACCTGCTTGGGGGGTTAACCCAGCCCCACACTGGGTTGTGCGACATTGTTTCGGGATCTCATCTGGACTCTGGTGCCGGAGCCAGGAAGGGATTCAGCAAAGATCTAGCACTCTCGAAACTGCAGGAGACCTCTGCCAAGAACGCTTGGCAGCAGGCGAAGGCCATGGCAGACGTCTTGGCACAGCAGAAAGAGCAGGCTGGAAAGCTGTGAGGTCAAGGTTCACAAATCAAGTTGTTGCCACGATAGTCCAGCTGCATGACATCGTCATGCACAACCGCCTTGGCGTTTGTGTCGCAGAACTGCACCGAATCTACCGGCATGGCTTTCAAGATCTCTTCAAGACATCGGCTTGCTGTGAGCCTTTGGCTTAATAATGTCCTTCCACTAACAACATCCATTTGCAGTTCCACATCTGTGTCTGCAAGGTTTGAATACAGGAGCGGTTTGCGTTGCTCTGCGAAAGTGCAATCAGGTTGCGGAGCAGGGACTGATGCAGTATCCACAAGAGCAAAGCCGAAAGAGTCGTAAACCGCTTGATGCAAAACCTTTGGGCCAGTGCTAGCATCAGTTCGAGGCTGTAATGCTACAACACACCTGTTTGCAGTGCAGAGCAGCATGGAAGCTTTTAGACTCCTACAAAGCCTTTCTTTTCGAGGAGGCCCGGCAGGCCGATGCCAAGAAGAGGCTCGCCGAGGCTGGGTCGTCTTGTTATTACAAGCTGCTTCTTCTGCTGCCGTTGCTACTGCCGTACGAGTACTGGTGGGGAGTGCTACTTGTATGTGTATTGAACCAGACCTGGTGGTCAAGGCCACCGCGAGTCGGCAGGCTGCGGAAGCTCGGGTGCAGGAGGCGCCGACAGGAGTCCCTTTAGTCTTGCCAGGCTTTTGGAGGGTTTGCCTGCGCTGCATGCTATTTTCACAAAAGCCCGCGGCACGTTTTAACTCTTTTGCCTGTCCAGCTCCATCCTCCGAAAAAATGGGTACATGCCACTCTTGCGTGCCGAGGTGGAGCTTGCGGTAGAGTCCCTGCGCGGTGAGATTGCGCAGGTCCGGGTCTCCCGAGCCGCTGCAGAGGTTGTGTCAAGGGCCTAGGGCCCAGGATCTGAGAAGAGCTTTTGTAAGCTCAGGGCGAAAGGTCAGGGGCCTTGGGTGAAGTGGTAATGGGCATCGAAGTGCAGATTCAGATGGCCCATCAAAGCTACAGCACCTGAATCAGTCGAAGGTCTGCACATGCAGGGTGATGAATCCAACGCAAGGTCCAGCAGATGCTGCAGCCCCATGGTGTTGTCCAAGCTGACTCTGATTGAAATAGGAATCAAGAAGCCAACCAAATGGAGATTGCTTCCTGTGCCTGTCGTGGCTACAATCTAAAAAGCTGAATCAATGAAGGAGTGCTCATAAGAGGCCCCTGGCCTCCGAATGGCAAAACTCTTCCGCGGCTTTTGGGTTTCTTGATCTGGTTTTCGGGCTTGGGCTATCGTCCCTGTCAGGTAGAGGAGGAGTCGCAGCAGCGCATCGCAAGCCTCCAAAGAGAGGAGTGGCTCTTGTCTTGTGCACTGTGGTGCAGGTACTTCCACTCAAGACAACCAGCCTAGAGCTCACCTTGCGAGACAGATTATTCTTTGAGCTTGCGGCACCTCTTGGGGCGCCGTGGGGTGACGGCCCGTGCCGACATGTCTTCCATGCGAAGTCTACTCGCGCTACTGTAGGCAGAGGAGGCTTCCAGGCAGAAGGAGACCTGCCTCGTGGAGGCCCAGGGTTCTGCCTCCTGTGTTGTCTCGTTGTTTCCCTTGGATTCGAGCCTGTACTTCCAGGCTTTGGCCACCGCACAGGGTGCCAAGGAGGATGCCCAACGTCATCTTCAGCCGGGAGCTTTGTGAGGACATCTCTGGACTTTTGGTCCTGCTTGGGGTCACTCCAGGCTCAAGGATCCCTCATTAAGCCGTGAAACACACGATTGCCTTCTGTATATTCTCTAGAAACTGAGCTTTCGTCTCCATGCCGGTACTCGTAGTTCTTTGCCACTGAAACTGAATCCACATGCTGACATTCCGGAGTCCCGGCCTGCCATCGCTTCCTGAATTGCTCGCAGCACTTGCTTCCATAATTTGGCTGAGTTTTTCTTCGGAGGTGGCATCAATATGACCTCGGTGACGATCGTCACCTTTCTCATTTGAAGCAGATGGTGCTTTGTGACGATTCCAACACTGAAAGACACGCGAGTCCGGAATTGCGGGCATTTCATCTCAACTGCAGTGGTTGGACATAAAAGTTGCAGGCCTCGGTGTTGATCCCTTTCGTTTTCTTTGTGCAGTGTGCCAGGTCACTCTGGAGATGGCATCAAACAGTAGCTTGCCCCACTTGGAAACGCGCTTCCCACATCACGATGATGTAGAAGTGCCACTGTCGGGCCCGCTGCAGCTCCGCATTGCGTGTTTGCCCTTAGAGAGCCGTAAGACGTGGAAAGAAGTCGTTTCTGACTCCCCAAAATGGAGGGGACAACACTTCGTACTTCGCGGCAACTTTAAAACCGGAGACGCCAACCCGGTAACAGCTAAGGCTCGAGTAAAAAAGGACGCATGGGCAACACAGGTGGAGGGGCCAGGAAAGAAGGAGACTTGCTTCGAGGCGTTGTCCTCTTGGAGAAGCGGCTGCGAGAACTGTGGCGTGATGCGCTGGCTCAGCCCCGAGCCCGCTCGCAGCCCTGCGCTGGACGCACTGGTTCTCGACCCGTTGTGTCCAAGCTGCACACAGCACGCGGCACTCATGCGTCGTGCAGGAAGCACGAGAGAAAGCAGTCATCAGGAACTTTCATTCCTTTGTTTTTCTCCTCCCCCCGAACTACTACTACTTCGTCTTCTTCTTCTTGTGGCTTCTAAAACACCAAAAGTAGAAGTAGTGGTGGTGGTTGTCAAGCAATGCTAGTGGTGGTGGTAGTAGTAGCAGTAGTCGTGGTGGTGGTGGTGGTGGTGGTGGTAGTAGTAGTAGTCGTCGTGGTGGTGGTGGTGGTGGTAGTGGTAGTGGTAGTGGTAGTGGTAGTGGTAGTGGTAGTGGCAG
>CAJNJA010078808.1:0-21175 GCA_905231915.1 Symbiodinium necroappetens
CCAGTGTAGGCACAGGTGGAGCGGCTGCGGCGGAGAAGATCTGCAAGTACGTCGACCTGAATCATGCATAGCTTCTTCTTTTTCCACAAGAAAAATAGTTATCATTACTATAGTTGTTACTGTTATATTATTGTGTTTGATTTTTATTGTTAATTATTGTTGTTGTTATAGTTTAATATTTGCGGTGATTATTGTAACTATTCCTACTATTAATACTGATTGGAATGACTATTACTCATTGTGCTCATTAGTATTCGAATTTTTACTATTGTCATTATGTGCTGCTGTTTTTTGCTGAAGAGTGGTGAGATTTTAATAGCTCAGGGCTTTGGTTTCTGGGTTGGGGTCTAATGGGCCCTATTAATTATAATCGGGCTTTTGGGTATGCTACAGCAAAGTTCTATACGGCCCATAGGGGGATACTGGCTCTAATTACTCTACGATTACCTGCAACATTCCCTAAGATGAAGAGCTGAGTGGCCAATACAGTGGGATACTGGCTTGGTTTACCCTATTCCCTACATCCCAAACAAACTAAGCCCTAAACCCATGAGCTAACTAAGCCCTGAACCAGCTAGCCCTGAACTAGCTAACCCTAAACGAACGAAGACCTCAACTAACTAACCTAAGCTAGCTCAGCCTAAAATAACTAAATCCTAAACCCTAAACCAAATAAGCCCTAAACTACCTAAACTACCTCAACCCTAAACCCTAAACTACCTAAAACCCTAAACTACCCAATCCCTAAACCCTAAACTACCTAAAACCCTAAACAACCTAATCCCTAAACCCTGAACTACCTAAAACCCTAAGCCCTAAACTACCTAAACCCTAAGCCCTAAGCCTTATTATAATTAGGGTATAGTGGGCCCCAAAAAACCCTATTCTAATTATTAAGGCCTCGATAGTATGGACTCCAAGGGCGCAAGAGATTCAAAGGCTTCCATTTAAGGCCTGGGTTCTACCTGAACCAGCTAGGGGCCTCTCTTCTAGGGTTGACAAGGTTGAGGGTTTAGGGTTGAGGGTTTGGGGTTTGGGGTTTAGGGTTTAACGTTTGGGGTTTAGGGTTTAGGGTTTTAAGGTTTAGGGTTTAAGGTGTAGGGTTTGGGGTTTAGGGCTTATAGGCTTATAGGGCTTGAAACATGCCCCTAAACCCTAAGCACCAATCCCTGAACCCTAGTCCCTAAACCCCAAATCCTAATCCCTAAACCCTACCTTAAGCTACCATAGCCTACTTTTTTGTAGGTTCATATTATAGGCCCTACTAGGGAATTTATAGAGACCCTACAAAAAGTAGGTTGTGGTAGGTTAAGGTAAACATTTAAAATCCAGGGTTGATACATCTACCTGGAACCTGCGGGGACTAGCCTGTAACGGTATTTCCTCTGAATGCGGAGCTTGGGGCTTTATCCATGGGCCCCTAAGTAGTTCCTTTTTGGGATTACCGTATCGGATTCTAAATATAAACCACAAAAAGGAACTACTTAGGGGCCTATGGGTAGGGTTTAGGGCTTTTAGGATTTTAGGGTTTTGGGGTGTCAGATTGAGGCTTGCAGCGTTTGGGGCTTCGGGCTTAAACGATCGATGGATGGTACAGATACCTGGTGCATTCAGGCTTTGGGGCTTCGGGTTTTGTTGGGGGTTTTGAGGTGAGGGACGTTGGGTGTGAGTTCGAAGAGTGCAGCTGCTTTCGGATTGCTTGAGGTTTTGAGACATTTTGAGGGATCTGTATGGCTTCAGGTGTTGAGTTTTCGGGTTTTTTTCCAGACTCTGGTGGCTGGAGGCTGCTGGGTTGCAGTTAGGGGTGCGCACGGGTCGAGATGCAGGGTTTACGGAGTTGGATGGCGTTGAATTCATGCCCTCCCTACTGTTGATGATACAAATCCTGCATTACCTTAAGGACCTTAAACTATGAGAATTGTAGTCTACTCCTTGTTGTTATGGGTAATGCAGGATTCATATCATCAACCGTAGTTATGTCGGGGTCGTTGCCTTTCACACCCACAGCCCCTAAACCCTACATTCCTAAACCCGAAAGCTCAAGCCCTGACCCCAAAAACCCTACTCGAAGCCCTAACTGGCGGTTCTGCTACAGAGTTCATCCAGGTCCATGGCTTGCAAGAGGGTGCAAGTAGTTTCTGACACAACCTAGTTTGATAATCACCTGCAACCTACTTGCAGATGTACCTATAACCCCTAGGTAGCTTCGCTCGCTACACCTACGGGATGTCCAGTTGGGGTATAGGTCCAAGTGAAATTCGGGCAGAACTCCCCAGAAGCTCCACATGTCCGCCAACCAACTTTACGAAGTGCCTATTGATATTGCGCTGATCCTAAGCCCTAAAACCCAAAAGCCCAAACCCTGAAACCCGAACATCTAAAAAGATCCTATATATGTACAAGCCCTTTCCCCTGAACTCTGTACCCTGCACCTAGGGTATCCTTCTGCTACCAATAGAGCCCTTAAGGAGCCAGAAAGATTTGAGCTCCTGAACCTCTGAACCCTAAACCCTGCAAAACCCTCATATAACCCTCAAAGGAACGGTTACTATAGTAACCCTAAACCCTTAAACCCTAACTCCTGAACCCTACTTAAAGGATCATGGGACTTACTAACTTGGGTTATAAATAGGGTAGCTATTATATCCCCTATTAAGGTACTTATAACCTTACTTGCTAAGTCCCATGATCCTCCAAGTAAACCCTCCTGAAAAGAGCCCTTGAAGACAATCCTGGCCTTGGCCTCCAGGACGGCAGGCTCATCCATGTACTCGTTGGCAGGGGTCTTGTTGCCTGCCCTACACCTTAGGGTTTAGGGTTTTAGGGCCCTTTTTGTTTTAGAGTTTGGGTTTTTAGGCTTGTTTTTTGGTGGTTTAGGCTTTATGAACTCGGGCCGCCACCCTAAACCCCCCCAAACCCCAAACCCTGAACTCTAAAACCCAAAAGCTCTGGCAACGGGCATGATGAAACAAGCCTACCACTAATTATATAAATACACACACACATACGTACATACGTACATACGTATGCGTACGTACATATATATATACATATATATATACACACATATATATATACATACGTACATACATACTTACTTACTTACACACACACACACATACACATACACACACATACACATACACATACACATACACATACACATACACATACACATACACATACACATACACATACACATACACATACACATACACATACACATACACATATACAAAAACATATACATATACAAAAACATATATATATAAACATATACAAAAACATATACAAAAACATATACAAAAACATATACATGCACATATATATTTCTGTGTATCTTAAAACATACCTTTGAGAACCCTTTGGGTTTACACTAGACAGGTGCTTCCTAAGGAACACCCAGAACCCTGAACAGTAAACTTTGTCGTTAGCCCTGCCTTGGTCGGCGCGGTTCGCCTTGTCGGATTTGGCCACGCAGCGGGGAGCGGGCCACCTGCGCGGAACGTTTGGCTTTGTGATTGAGTGAGGTTTAGACCAGCAGCCCTAAATCCACCCCTGAATCCTATTGCTGAGGATTTTAGGGTTTGGGGTGCAGGGTTTGGAAAAATAGAAGTGTAGAGGGTTGAGGCTGTCACAGATTCAGTTCTTGTAGAAGATGTGGTGATCCGGGGACTGCAGCTGGCGACGGTAACCCGAAGCAGGGCCGTCAGGGAAAACCCCAACTTCAAGGCTCAAGGGACTTAGATAGTAGGTAGGCTAGAAGATGAGCTGGCATAGGGGTTTAGGGTTTAGGGTTTAGGGGTTTAGGGTTTAGGGTTTAGGGGTTTAGGGTTTAGGGTTTAGGGGGTAGGCTGGAAGTCGAGCTAGCATAGGAGAATCCCAGCAAGTGTACCTCTAATCCCAACCCACTTATTGCCCATTTGCTACGTCCCTTGTACGTAAAGCCACCTTAAGACCTCTTCACCCCTAAAACGCCCCAAACCCTTCTGAGACGTAAACACTCAATACCATAGTTTAATATAGAAACCATATAGCTAGCTTTCTAAACTAGGGTCCCTGTTTAGGTCCCCGATATAGTACGGCGCCCTTATAAAAAAAAGGACCCCCCAAAGGGACCCTAATTGAGAGAACTACTCATATAGAACCAAGCCTTACAGAACCCTCATAATCCCAGACCTTCCAAAATCCCTTAATTAAAGAATCTACCTCAAATTGTAGTAGGATCCCTAGTTTGATTTAGGGTATATTCCTTCATTGAGGGATTTTGGAAGTTCAGGGATTAAGGAACCGTAAAGCCCCAGACCTCTATGAGCTCTCTGTCATCAACTGACAAGCCGCTTGCGGCCGATGGTGTCGGCAACGAGGCCATGCCAATGCTGCGCCGTTGCGTCACCTTGGCTTGTCCCTTAAACCCACAACCCTAGACCCCTTAACCCCTAACCCCTAAACCCAAAGTCTGTAAAGTTTCGAGTGCAAAACAGTGTCGGCCGGAACCCAAAACTTGCGGCGTGGGGTATCGGTGCAGGGTTTGGGATGTAGGGTTCGGGTTCAAAGTGTCCGGGTTAAGCGGCTTTAGAATTTTAGCCATTGTGCTGACGACCCTCTGCGGACAACACAAACGCAGCCTACTCTCTTGGCAATAATTAGACAGAAATAAAATCCCATTCGTAATTATAGCACGAGATACCCCAAAGCCCTGTTCTAGGTTTTTAAGGCCCATACAGTACTAGACGCTGGCCCTTCTCCAATAAACCCTAAACTCTAGCCCCTTAAATCCTAACCCCTTGACCCCAAACCTTTAACCCGAAACCACTCCGTCCTAAACAGTTCAGATGCACAAACAACCTACCGGGTGAGGGCTCCTTATGAAGGTTTCTTTTCACAACCCTAAACCTTAAACCCTCAACCACAATTCCTTAAATGGCTAGGCTTTTTGGGCGGCTGAAGCAAGTTCCCGAAAGATTTTTTAGGGTTTCGGACGATTTAGGGTTTTGGGGGCTGGGCTTTAGGATTGTAGGGTTTAGGGTTTCAGGGCTCAGGGTTAAGTGGATTCCGTTTTGGGGCTTAGGGGCTTAGGTTCGAGATCCGAGTGGTTTAGGGTTTAGGGTCTCGAGGTCTAGCTAGGTAGAGACGTCCCGATGCAGGCGAAACAATGACCAAACCTGACCTTGCACGGCTTGAGGGATCCTAAACCCTGAACCCTAAACCCTAAAGGGTGTTTGGCAAACCTTCCCCAGGGGTTGGGGCAGGTACTGCCAGTGGTACTGTCGAGTGAACCTGCAGGATCATACTTTTGGTGCTAGAATCAACTCCGCATCGAGTTAGCAATAGTTTACGCATGGCAGAATTCTGCACGTCATGATCCCTAAACCCAGAATCCAAGATCCTATACCGATGAACCTCAGGTCACGTGGCTCATGGCGTCGACTCTCTGCGTCGTGGCAGATATCTCCGACTCACTGGGATGTTCGAGCCGCTCGGCGTCGAAGTCTCACGAACTGCGCCCTCAGACCCGAACTCTGCGTGTACGAGTGTAAAAAATCCCATGCCATACTGTACCACCCCGTACCACGCCACACCGTGTTGGCACTATCCATATTACACGTCCACGTACGTATACAGGTGCAGATGCACGTACTTTTGCATACAAATGCACATGACTGTACACGTAGACCCGCATACATAGACATGGAGACAGGCGTAATCATGAACATAAGCATGCACACACAGACAGACACACACACACACACACAAACACACCCACACACACCCCGCACACGCACACGGACAACACAAACACACACACACACACATACATACCTCTCCCCTACACGTACACAAGTACACATGTGTGAACATGTACATATATTTGTACATGCAGACATGTACATACGTGCAGATACATGCCCATACACCATCCATCTATCCATCCATTCATCCATCCATCCATCCATCCACACGCACACACATGTTGCGTACACTACATGCATACATACGTATATACATACATGCACCCACCCACCCACCCATGCACATGCAGATACACACACACACAAACACACACAGACGCGATGAGCCGACTACCACACAGCAGGGCTCGAAAGCCATGATACCGCCCCGACTGGACAACCCACCCATGCCAGAAACACCACTCAAAAAGACTAAACGCTACAGCAACCGAGATTTGAAGCATGCATTTCGAGGAAATGATTATCGAAGCCACCGGCCTGCCCCAACCCCTAAGCTGGCTGCAAAGCAGCCTAAAACCTAACAAACCGTCTAGGGTTTAGAGTTTGTAACTTGCGGTTTTGTCATGGGGCATAATCAGGAGTTAAGGATGCTTCGGGCTTTGGCATAGCTAGGGTTGATGGTATAAATCCTGCACTACCCATAATAAGTAATATACTATAATTCCCATAGTTTAGGGTCGTTAAGGTGATGCAGGATTTATATCATCAACAGTAGGGTTCGATAACGAGCTCCTGCCCGGTGGCACAGCTTAAGCTAAAGCCGTGTCGGATGGAGGCGGCTGGCGCCTTCACAATGGGTAGTTCTCTAAATTAGGGTCCCTTTTTTAATTTAGGTCCCCAATATACGGTTAAGGGTTAAGGGTGGCCCAATATAGTACGGCACCCTTGTAACAAAAAAAGTGACCCCAAGAGGGATCCTCATGTAGAGAACTACCCACATGCCAGTGATCTCCGCCCAAATTAAGCCCGATACCTTACACCGTAAACCTTAATCAGCAATGTCGCTTAGGGCGGCGGGTTGCTTGAGTCCAAGTTGTAGTGGTACGAAGAGGGCCCGGGGGGGGGGGGGGTTTAAGGGATTGCAGCTTAGTCTCATGATGTTATGCCCTGTTTTACAACTTCGGGTTTGGGTTCCGGCAGTTGAACCCTAAATCCTAACCCTAAAAAACCCTAAACCCTAAAAAACCCTAGACCCTAAAAAACCCTAAACCCTAAACCCCTAAACCCTAAACAACCCTAAGCCCTGTACCCTAAGCCCCTAAACCCCGGGGGATTGCAGGCTACAGCTCTCAACAGCTTCTAGGGTCTCGGCTTAGGGCTTCTGGGCATCGCAGCTTCTAGCATCATCTAGTGCCGGTGCGATTCTTGGTTCAGATCTGAGGTTGAGGATTTAGGGTATGGGATCGGGTCGGGGGTGGTAGTCATGGAAGCGTGCTTGCTTCTACACTGAAACTCAAAAGTGAGGTATAGGGTTTTTGAAACGTGTTCGGTCTGGGCCTAGACCTAGACTGATCGGAAAGCATAACCTGTGTGGCAGGGCCTTGATGAGAGCTCGGTCAGGCTCTATCTGCAAATCTGCCTTGTCTTCCTGCTTCTCCTCCTGCTGGGGAACATCGACAACTTTGCGGCTCACGACCGACGTCAGGTCTACCTGAACGCTAGAATACTACATTTTTTCAATTAACTACATGAGGACACCATAATAAGGAACCCTAAGTACGTATGACATTCAGGATTCAAGTACTCCTTTATTTAGAGCTATCGGGCTCTTTGGGTCCTGCACCCCGAACTCCGTAGGCGAGGCTGTCTGATCAAGGGCTTGGGGTTTAGAGGGTTTAGGGCTTAGGGCTTAAAATGCTTTGGTTTTGGGCTTCGAGTTCACACCCTAAACCCTAAACCCTAAACCGTGGCTCTCTTACGGCTTCGGGCTTCGGGTTTAAGGCCGAACTCACTCTTTGCCGGCATGGCTGTGTAGGGCAGATGAAGCGAGGCTCCCAGTGCTAAGGTCTGAATGATTAGTTCAGTGACCTGTGCTTAGAGTCCCACCTTAAAGTAAGGTCACTCTCTTTCGTCGTTAGAGTCCCTATGTTATGGGCCTTAGACTGGAAGGCGCGAGAAAGGCGAGTAGTGTAGAGCTTCTAGAGTTTAGGGCTTGACATGCTACCTTCATGCGCAATATCCCCGCCACACCGAAAAAGAAACAAACACTTTATGGGTAGTTCTTTAAATTAGGGTCCCTTTTAAGGTCCTTTTATAAGGGTGCCGTACTATATTCGGGACCTATAAAGGGACCCTAATTTGCAGAACTATGCCCATATTCCAAACGAAAACACTACCTGCACCTGAAAGTCACAAGGCCCCTTAACCCTCAACCCTGAACCCTATACCCTAAATGCGAAAACCCTATAGCGGCTATACTAAACTCTCTACAAAGCCCGGGAATAACATCCTATGAACAGCCCCTTACAGTATAACATCCGATAATGCCATAAAACCCTTACTTGCAACCAATAAAACCCTAAAACCCTGAACTTTTGCTAAACCCTACGCCCTAAAAACCTACACGATAAACCCTGAACTTTATTAGACCCTAGGCCCTAAAACATCCAAAAACCTCAAAACCTGAACCCTAAACCCCAAAATCCTAAAGCCTAAAAGGCCCTAAAACATCCTAAAACCTCAAAACCTCCCCCAGGTATTCTCCTTGACCTCTTTGGCCGTGCCTGTTTTCGCCTTGCCAGGGCTTAAGGACTTCGGTTTTGGGCTTTAATAATTAGGGTTTAGGAAGTTAGGGTTTAGGATTTTGGGGTTTAGGAAGTTTAGGGTTTGGGATTTAGGGTTCTTGAACACCTTCTTCCGACTGCGGATACACCCAGCATCCAATCTCGGGCTAGGAAGTTTAGGGTTTAGGGTCTAGGAAGGTTCGGGTTTAGGGTTTAGGGAATTCGGGGCTTTAGGGTCTTAGAGCCATTTGGGCTTTGTTGCGGTTTAGAGTTTCGGCTTCGGGCTTCGAGCCGTGGAGCCCTCAGGGTTTTGGGCTTCGGGTGTCTACTACGGTAGGGGCCATCAGGGTTCAGGGTTTAGGGTTTTTTTTTTTAAGGTCGGCCCTGCCCCAGCAATACTGATGGTGGGAGACCAGAACTGAATGGACCTCAACCGGGTTTCCAGAGTGGTCACGGCTGACGAAAACCCCATGGTATGAGGCCAATTTGACCGCGTCAGCCATCCGGACAAAGGCAAGGTATGTGTTATCCCCAAGACCTCTGTAGTCATAGTCCTTGGGGTCGATACCAGGTGATGTCGTATGTACCAGGTTCACTACCTGTTCGTCCCAGGCATATGTTTCGCGTCGGGACAGGTGCCGGATGGTTATCCCGTAAGGGAAATCCCTCCTGTCATTGCGGGTCCGGCGCGATTTAGGGTGGTGCCGATAGGCTTGCCCTGGTTGTAGGGGGGGACGGGATTCACGCCGGCGTCTGCTACTGGCATCACGGAATGCACCAGTGCTATGCTCGAATCGAATGGCCATGGGCCGGTCTGTGCTGAGTGAGTCTTGGAACCCTGGGCCAGGAGCTGTTGGACAGGGTTTAGGGTTCAGGGTTTGGGGTTTGGGGATGTCTGTGGGGGATTTTGGATACTGTCCCCGCTCAGAAACAGTTCAGTAATATTTCAGAATATGGATGTATAAGGCCCTTAATGGTAGCCCTGTGAAGGACTGCTACTAGATGGGGGGCAGTACCCAAGAGAGACTCCTCAAAGGGATTTTGGTACTTCGGGTCTGGGCTGTGTTCCCCTAAGTAAGGGTTACGAAACGGGAGAAAAGCATGCTCCTTTCTGTCGAAGGGTTTGGGGTTTGTAGCGTTGCTTCGTTAGTTTACCTAAACCCTACACCCGTTTAATTGGGGGAAACTACAGGTGGGGAGTTTAGGGTATACAGGGCTTCTATACGGCTTCTAGAAGGTATATAGACCGTCTATAAGGCTTTTATAAGGGTAGCTACCCACCTGAAAAATGTCCTAGATTTAAGTTAGGTTCTGTTAAGGTTCCCAAAGGCTCCATGTACCCATATAGTATATACTTAGACCTTAAAGTACCCATATAGGAACCCCTTTAAGGCCTAAGTAAAAACTATATGGGTACATGGACCCTCAACCCTAAACCCTAAACCCTAAACCCCTAAACCCCTAAGCCCCTAAACCCCTAAACCCCTAAACCCTAAACCCCTAAACCCTATATGGGTACATGGAGCCTTTGGGGTTCAGGAATGGGTTACTTTCAGGATTCCTTCTGCAAGGCTCCTGCAAGCTGCCAAGGGGTCGTTTTTGGGTTCCAGAAGCTTGACAAGACTGGTGTGTGGGTAACAGGATTAGAGTTCAGGGTTCAGGGTTTAGGGCTTAAGTTTAGGGTTTAGGGCTTAGGATTTCGGGGTTTACGGTGCTAGAAGCCAAGATTTCGAGCGTGACTTAGGCAGAGGCCGAACATGCTCGACACGTAGCAGTGGTAAGACCTAAACCCTGAACCCTAAAAGCCCTAAACCCTAAACCCTAAACCTAAGACTCAACCCAATCTTCTCGGCTTGGCTTGGGCTTCAAGGTTTTACAAGGCTCGAAGCCTAGAATCTCAGTGTAGGGGTTCTTGACATCGGCAACCCCTAATCCGTAAGCCCATAAAACTATCCACCTCTAAGCCCAAACCACCGTTATGAAGGTTGAGATAGATAAGCGGTCCTACAACCTGGGTTTCAAAGTTCAGGGTATCTGCTTTAAGTGCCATCTGAAAATGACGGCATTTACACTACCCTCAAGCAACACTATACTAACTACCCTAAACCTTAAACCCGATGCCAATCTGAAAGCCGAAAACCACTTGCCCTCGACCCTAACATCTCAAACCCTCAAATCCATGAGCCCGAATCCCTGGAAACGCCAACGGTTTAGGGCACATATGCCAAGTCTAGACGCCACTTAGACCCATACCTAAGCAATGCTTCTTGCCGATCCCTTGGGTTTCGACGACCACAGAAATGAGAAAAGACTCCTGAACCCTCAAACCCTAAACCCTGAACTCTAAACCCTAAACCTTAAAACCCTGAACCCTACACCCTGAACCCTACACCCTAAAACCCTGAACCCTGAAACCTGAACCCTGAAACCCTGAACCCTGAAACCCTGAACCCAAACCCTAAACCCTAAACCGAATCTCCGGCACCTGCGTCCACCTTTGCACTGCCAGGTGGAAATGACGTTCAGGGCTGAGCCCCAGGAGCTCCTCAGGCTTTTAGGGAATTTCGGGTTTTAGGGTTTTCGGGTTTAGGGGTTTAGCGCCTTAGGGTTTAGGGAATTTCCTTTGTGTTGTTTTAGGGTTTAGGGTTTAGGGTTCAGGGTTCAGGGTTTAGAGCTTAGGGTTCAGGGTTCAGGATTGAGGGTTGAGGGTCTAGAGTTTAGGGTTTAGGGTTCAGGGTTTAGGGTCTAGGTCTCTGCTTCTTGGGGGTGTAAGGGGGTTCCTGTAAGGGCTTAGGACTTGGGGCTTTAGTGCAGGGCTTTCGGGCTCGCGCTAGGGTTTTATGAGGGGCTCACAGAGGGCTTCGGGATTAGGGCTTAGGGCTCAGGGTTTGGAATTTGGAGTACGAGAGTTTGTTAGACTACTTCGGGGACTTGTAGGTGCGAAACTCTATGCCCATGAAACTAGCAGGTAAGGCCGCAAAAATATCATGTCAGGTAAGCAACTCAAGATCCAGGTGTTGCCGGCAGGCCGTGACCAAACTGGAAATCCTAAATGTGTAACTGCTTCAATGCGCTACAGACTTCAGCATGCTGAAATCCATGAAGCCAAACCATTATTGTCAGAAACGTGGTACCTGAATCCTTGAAACTCCTGGCTTCAGACTGGTAAAGCCCGTTACCGAGGAACCCTTGGACACTCAAAAGGATTGTTTAGGGTTTTGGGGTTTAAGAGTTCAGGTTTAGAGCTTTGGGTTTGGATTCCAAACACTCCGAAGCCATACAACCGGAAAGACCGAGACCCAACACCTGCGATCTGAACTGAAGCCCAGGCGTCCGTCGCGCTTTCGCTGAGGCTACAGCATTTACCTGCGCCAACGCAGATGTACTTGCTTTACGTGTCAACATGGGGCCCTACTAGCCTACATGTGCCTGAAGATCCGTTTACCTACACACCACATACCTTGGCTGCAAAGTTACGATACATGAACCCATTTAACGTCAAACTATGTACCCTAAACCCTAAATCCTAAACCCGGAACCCTAAACCCTAAACCCTAAACCCAGAACCCCAAACCCTAAACCCTTAAGTACCCTTTGGGAGGCTGTCCAAATCAGGGTTTCCCTTTGGGGTCCCAAACTATACGGTGCCGTAAAAAGAGTAGACGCATAAAGACCCATGGGGTGCAGTCAAGAAGAGTAGACGCATACAGACTTCAGGACCATGATTTTTAGAGTTTAGGGCTTATAGGGTTTTTAGGGTTTCTAGGGTTTAAGGTGTATAGGGTTTAGGGTTTTGGGGTTTAGGGTGTTACAGCCAGCCTAACAGAGATACACGGGGACCCCCTGACTGCCTCAGAGCAGAGTTCGCAGCCCTTTAGGGTTTAGGGTTTTAGAGGTTAGGGTTTAGAGGTTTGGGTTTAGGGTTTTAGAAGTTTGGGGTTTAGGGATTCATTATCGGGCATGGGGATCGAAGGTGTAAGAGCGTGGGCACTTTCCGGTCGATAGGAAGCCTCGGCATTGTTTGAGCCCTTGCTAGAGACAAAAAACATCAAAAAAGCACCCCAAACCCTAAACTCTAAACCCTAAATCCTAAACCCTATAAAGCCTAAACCCCAAACAGGTTGAACCGCGCAAGAGCGTCCTGAGAGCAAAACCATCAAAACAACATCAAACCTCAGTCGCCCCATAAACTCGGTCCGTGTCCAACGGCGGGGTCCTGCCGTCGAAGGTGGCCTGCGCGGGTGAGGTGGTGCAAAAAGGCCTGGGTTTAGGTCTCAAAGGCACCTCTGCTACCGCCAACGGCCAGGAGGCCTGAGCCCGCTGCGGTGCTGCCACAAATTTTCGTCCTGGTCAACTAGGCCCGCGAGGTGTGCCATGATAACGTGTGAGTCCGTCAAACTCCTGTAGAACCTCCCTTCCAACTAATACCAAGTCTGAGTTGCTGGCCCATGCGTTAAACATTTTGCGCATCAGCTTCCGGACTTCCATCCTCCTATTTTGTTGAAGCCCCCGACATTCTCGCTTCAGTGGCTTGGCGGTCCGATCCCAACGAGTCGCAGCAAGTGCCACACGATGTGAATCTTGGGGGTCATGTACGTGAGTTTAGGGGTTCAGGGTTTACCCTAAACCCCAAACCCTAAACCCCCTAAGGTGCCTAAATAATCCTCAGTGTAGGAGGGAACCCTCCCTTATCTTAGTAATGGCTGAGGCTTCTACTTGTAGCTACCTTGTAATGCCCTTATGGTTTAAGTATCTAAAGTAGTATTCATGCATATACTCCCCGACTCACGATCCTAAACTCAAATACCTCATTTTTTGGATCCTTGGAACTTTCAAAATTCCCATAAGGTAAGACAGCCCGACGCCTATGCAACCCTAGGGAAACCGTGCAGACGCCCATCCCTGTTGGAAATTAAGGCTGCGCATCGTTTAGGATTTAGGGTTTAGGGGCTCAAGGGGTTTAGGGTTTTAGTGGAGATTAGGGCTAATCCCTAAACCCTAAACCCTAAACCGATTTAGGGTTTTAGTGGAAATTAGGGCTAATCCCTAAACCCTAAACCCTAAACCCAAATTAGGACAACGCATCCCTGTAAAGCCAAGCCTTCCGCGTTCCCTGCATGCCGGCACCCAGGGACTTCACAGCGACAACGTCCCATGGCCAGGATGTGCGACACAAGGGTTTTGGGCTGAGGGTTGAGGGGTTTAGGGTTTAGGGTTTGGGGCGTAATATAGGGGCCTTATGATGATTAGAATGGGGTCTTGGGGTATACAGTATACACTATACAATAAATATAGTCAGGAACCACCCAAAAAATGGTATTGGAAATGATTTAGGCCCCTGTATTACTTGCATAAATTTTAATTCATTAGCTAAGGGTTTCAGGCATTGCGGGATCAGACTCGAAAAGGAACTTCAAACAATGAGGATACCCTTAGCTTACTTTTGTAGATAGATGAGGGGTCTTGGGGTTAAACCCTAAAGCCCTAAACCCTAAACCCTAAAACCCTAAACCCAAATACCCTAAAACCCTAAAACCCAAATACCCAAACTAAAATCCTGATTTTGTTCTTTTGAGGGCGCCTTTCCAACTGCATGGAGTCCACGACTGCCGGAGCTCCAGGCTCATGCTTGTCATGTCAAGGTGGATATGTGGGTTTCCGAAAATAGGGGGACCCTAATATCGTACCCTAAATAGTAGGATCCTTGTTATAAAGGACCCCAAAAGAAGGTACCCCTTCCTTTCGGAAACTCCCATATAGGGCTTAGGCTAAGTTAGTCTTTGGGGCTTAGGGGTCTCTTCTTGAGGGTTTAGGGCTTTGCAACTGTCTGCGTAGATATCAGGCTTTGGGCCGTTTGTTGGGCTCTTGTTAGGGGATTTAATTTAAGTTACCATAGTAAGGATACCATATTAATTACTATATACCCTAAACCCTAAACCCCTAAACCCTAAATTCTAAACCCCCGTTATGGTAACTTAAATGAAATCCCCTAGCAAGCGCCCAGTTTGGGGAAGACCTGAGGGTCAGACTTTATACTACGTGCTAAGGGGGTGTGGAAAGGCAGGGGTCCCAGTCAGTGGACGCAATACACCAAGAGAACCTGGGTTTAGGGTTTAGGGTTTAGGGAACCCACTACCCCTTAAGTAAGGAATATGCCTTAAAATCATAATGTTAAGGCCAAGTTAAGGTATATTCCTTAATTGAGGGGAACTGGGTTCTCTGGGCAAGCTAGGCCGCATTATGACGGTAAGCATTTCGTACCGAACATAAGCAAGCACAGATACCTTGATTGCGAATACGAAGAAGACAAAGCTGCCACAGCCTTCACCTGCAACCCTAGATAAAACATGAACTCTGAGTAATGGAAATGGGAGGTTGGGGTATATCTTATACTAGTCTTTCTTTGAAGGATATCAACCCCTCAACTGGCCCTAAACTCTAAGCCCGCAAGGTGTTTATAATAAAGAACCCTAAGGACAAGTATTGGTAACTGTGTTGGCGGGCCTTAGGGCGTGGGGATTCAAGGTTTCAGGTCTTTGCAGACTGCTTGAAGGAGCAGCGGACTTTGTCAACGGGTTGCATTCTTCGGGCGGTACTGGGGGTGCGAAGTAATTATCCAAGTTCTTCCTAAACCGTATCCCAAAACCCGTAATTAACCCCAAGACCCCAACCATCCGAAACCTATACCCTTATAAGTCCTACAAGACCACCGAACAAAAACCACTCTCTTTCTCCCGGCGAGCATTCGTTCGCTGAGACCTCCTTTAGGGGAACAGGCACTTTGGGCTTCCCCATGGGCAAATTTGCACACAGGCCCAGAGACTCCAAAACCCCTGAATTAAGGAATATACCTTAAATCATATTAGGGTTCCTATTATAGTTTAAGGTATATTCCTTAATTGAGGGGTTTTGGAGTCTCTGGGGGCTCGCTGGTAGCTGCAATCCACGGCTTCGAGTTCTGTGATTTCAGCGGAAGAATTGAGAGGGGGTTCAGTGATTCTAGGGCTTGGGGGTTTAGGGGTTGTGGGCTTCAGGCCTTTCATGTGAAAGCCCGAAGCTCTAAACCGTAGACCCATGGCCTTACACCCTCGTCCCTGAAGCCACAGGACATGGCTCGTAGAATCTTCCATGGCTCTATGAGCCTGTGCACAACCTAACCTTTAAACCCCCAAACCCTAAAACCCTAAAACCCTAAACCCCAAACCCCAAACCCCAAACTCTAAAACCCTAAACCCAAAAACCCGGGCTGCTTCGGGCCACTGGGCCTTTTTTACTTCGGGCTGCTTCGGGGCACAGGGCGGCTCGCAAACCTCTAAATCTAGCGAGACGTCGGATTAGTAGCCCCCCTGCCCTTGAGGGCCCTGCATTTTGGCATGCCTACTGTTTCCCCTATTCAGGGTTTAAGGTTTCGGGTTTAGGGTTGAGACGTTGTCTTAGCTGGGGCCTGTCTTAATTGCAGCGGACGGCAGGGTGCTCAGAATGCTGGAAAAGGTAACAGAGAAGAGTCATCGTACTTGACAACCAACAGTTCAACTTCAGCATCAAGCCGTGCATGATATAGGGGACTTAATAGTAGATTGCTTATGAATTGGGTGTTGGGGTTTTCTCATTCTGTCGTAACTAAAAGGAAACGCAAACTAGAAATTGGTAATGCTTTAGGCCCCTCTAGTACTCAAGGAGTATGTACAGTACATGTTTGGGCCTCAAGCTCCAGCACGTGGGAAAGCCAGCGATGGAGTGGGAGTTTTGTTCGGCACGCTGGTGTGGGGATGGTGCATACAATAGCATACCAGAATACACTACACCATAAACATAGGTCTACTGTCACCCTACTATTAAAATTTACTATAACATAATATAGCACACTATCAACTCAACATACCATTAAGAAATGTACTATAAAACCTGACGCACTTCGCCGTGACTGCGGGGCACCGACTTTTTTGCCTCTGCCTCTTGCAGAGAAGGCCCGTGCTACCATGGCTAGGAGCCCGACAGTTCGAGACTGGGTCTGCAGAGACTTCGAAAAAAGACTCTCCCTTACTTTAAGGGTTCCTTTAAAGGGTTCCTTTAAAGGGTTCCTTTAAAGGGTTCCTTTTAAGGGCTCCTTTAAAGGGTTCTATAGGGGTTTTAGGGCTTAGGGTTTAGGGGTAGTTCTAAGACTTCGGCAGGACTCTCGCTTTTTAGGGTGGACTAGGGTTCCTTAAAGGGTTCCTTCAAGGGATCTATCAGGGTTAGTATGAGGGTTTAGGGTTTAGGGGCCCTACTTGGAGGTTCATGGGTAGTTATTAGGTAGTTATAAGTAGGGTAACTATACTCATAACCCATATTACGGGACTTATAACCCCACTTATGACTACCCATGACTCTCCCTTACCCTCAAAGGACTCATGGTTTAAGGCTTTTGTCCCCAAAGACCCTATTATATAAGGCTTTTGAACTTTGGGCTATTTTGATGCTAACGGTCTGTAGCAGTTTACCTCTGAACGTCCTATAGCTCTTATAGGGTCCTATGCTGAGGTTCCACTTAGGGGTAGGTTCCATAATAGGATTACCCTTAAAGGAATCCCTGTATAATGCCCTTCAAGGAACCCCCAACAGCACCCTTACTTAAAGGGACCCAACACTACCCTTAAAGGAAGCCCTATACCACTGTCAAAGAAAGCCCTCCAACGCTCTTATGAAGGAACCCCTATACTACCCGAAAAGCCCTGCAGTACCCATATGAAGGAACCCTGTAGTACCCTTGAAAGAGGTGTTATGGCTCCTTAGAAGGAACCCTGATCTCTGACACTCCGTGTTCACCAAACCAACTTACACAGGTAACAAACCCTAACACCCTCAAACCCTAAACCGAAAGCCCCGAACCGTGCCACACCACAATCAAATAAATCTCCTACCTAGTTGCTGAGCTCCCTGGTGCTCGGATGTCTGGCAGAGAAGTATCTCTCTCTCTATATATATATACACACACATATACATATCTTGGTATATGTTGTTTGTTTGTTTAATTATTTACAAATGTATGTCTATATAGCTATACATGAATATATAGTTGTATATATATGTATATATATATATACATACACATGTGTATGTATATATATATATCCTGAAACAGCCAAGAAACATCTGGTCAGAAAACTCTCATCTCCTAAAATACACAGTCTAAAACCCCAAATCCATCCCATGTTTCTAAAGATTCTACACGCGCAACCCTAAACCCTAAATCCTAAACGCTCAACCTCCCAAACCCTCTCAGATCCTCTGCCATCAACCCGATGCCCCGGTACCACAAAAGTCGTAACCCCCCCCAGCGCTCACTAAGGGGACCCTTCGGGGTAAAAGGACCCTATCAATAAGACCCCGTTTATGAGAGCCATACGTAGGGTTAAGAAGGGCTCCCTAATGCTACCTAGGAGGTTTAGGGTTTAGGGTTTAGGGTCTGGAAGACCAACACCTTATCCGCCGCAGGGCGGAGTCCTCAACAAACCCAGGCCGACCCAGCACATCTCCGCGAGCGGAAGCGGTCTTTTGCAGCAGGGCTTCAGGATATACCCGTCGCCCCAAACCCTACAAAATGGTACGTCATGACCCCCTCATTATAAGGTATAATCAAACGGTATAGCCCTTGAAACTCAGGGGGCTATTGGATCCCCCGGTAGGGTATGAGGCTTGGCTTAGCTTCTGTCGGATAGTTGGAGGGAGGAGGGCTTTGGGGTTTCGGACTTGCGAGGGTCTAGGGCTTAGAGTTTTCAGGAGAGAGATGCCAGCCACCTTGTATAAAGGGCTTTCGGGTTTAGGGCTTAGGGTTTAGGGTTTTAGGGAGTGTACGGCCTGCAACACAAGATACTCGAGACAACGCCAGTATCGCATAAACCGCTGCCCATTCAACGTCGAAGTTAAAGCCCCGCAAAATCAAATGCTCCTGCATGACAACTTGCCTAGAGAACCCAATACCCCTTAATTAAGGAATCGAATATACCTTAAATCATAATATTAAAGCCCCTATAGGTTAAGGTATATTCCTTAACTTAGGGTATATTGGGTTCTCTGGGTGCATCCCTGCGAGTCTGAAAAAAATCGACCTCGAAATCCCAAACACTAAATCCCTGCACGCAGGTCTCTCTCACATGAACGGTTTAGGGTTTAGGGTTTAGGGTCTCACATCCGCCCAAGTTTAAATCCAGCGCAGCCCCAACATTCAAGGAGATAAGAGAAGTAAGCACAGTTTTGATCGCCCTACATCCTAAACCCTGCATCCCCAACCTTCGAAACGTCTAACACCCTTCAGGGAAAGCTCAGGAACGGCAATATCAAACGTAGTAAAGAAAACCGATGCTAAACCCTCAACTACAAAACGTGTGTGAAGGCCAATTGTTAACTGAATTCTCTGTAAGGACTCTATATGGGTAGCTCTCTAAATTAGGGTCCCGTTTAAGTCCCATATAATTATAGTACGGCACCCTTGTAAACAGGACAAAAAAAAGGGACCCTAAGCTAGAGAACTATCACTATTCCTAGGGATCTCCAGGTACCCCTAGAGCTGTGGAATTTTCTCCTCAGCTCGCCTCCGCTAGCGGACGGCGTCAGGGTTGCTCAGCCATCGCAGGAAGCTCTTGTACTCAATGAGGCCATCTCCCTCCTCGCTCGGTGTTCATAGGGTTTAGAGTTTAGGGTTTACGGTTTAGGGTTTAGGGTTTAGGGCTTAGGGTTTAGAGTTTAGGGCTTAGGGTTCAGGATTAGGGTTTAGGGTTTAGGGTTTAGGGTTTAAAGGTTTAGGGTTTGGGGTTTGGGGTTTAGGGTTTAGGGTCTGCCGTAGAATGGCGCGTAGGCGGCAGTATCTAGCGATAGTGCAGTTTCGAGTGTATCGTGATTTGTCGATTCGTTGCTGGAGCCTGAATGTCGACGGCTCTTCCTTTTTACTCTCCCACCCCACGCCGTCTGAGGCGGCCAAACCACCCAAACCTATTCCTTTTAGGGTTTAGCTCTAAACTCATTCTGTGGCTTTCTTCTTTCTTTCAAATTCGTTCATGCAGCAAGAGCAGCGCAAGGTAAGGGCAGGGCAGTGGCGGGCAGTCAGGACACGAGGTGAGCGGGGGCAGGCGGGCAGAGAGGGCCCGGGTCAGGGCAGACAGGAGCCAGAGAACAGCAGGGCCAGGGCGCCAGGGCAGGGGGGGCAAGGGGCGGGCCAGGCAGGCCAGGACCCCCCTAGATCCAAAACCCTAACGCAACCCCAATCCCCTCCACAAGGGGTGCTCAACCCTAAATTTAAAGAAGCCCAGACCCCAAACACCCGCAAAGCCCCCAAAAGCCTAAACCCTAAACCCTAAACCCTATAAACCCTAAACCTGCAAAACCCTAAACCCTAAACCCTAAGCCAAAGCGAGCGGCAATGTCGGCAAACATCATCAGCTCGTCGACCTCCTGCTCACTGAGAGGCTGACTGCCTCAGGAGACAGGCCTTTCGTGGGTTTCGGGCTTTAGGGGTTTAGGGGATTAGGGGTTTAGGGGTTTAAGGCTTAGGAGTTTGAGGTTTAAGGGTTTAGGGTTTTAGGGCTTAGGGGTTTAAGGTTTAGTGGGTTTTGGGCTTGCAGGGCTTAGGGTTTAGGGGTTTTAAGGCTTAGGGGTTTGAAAGGCTTAAGGCTTGAGGGGTTTAGGGGTTTTGGGGCTGAGGGTTCGGAGTTTCGGGGTTTCGGGGTTTTGGCTTTAGGGCCCAGAGCTTAGGGGCTTCGGGGTTGTAGGGGTTTAGGTGTAGGACCTTGAAGGGACTTGGGTTTGGGGGACTTGCGTCAGGAGGTGGGTTTGTTTGGGGTTTAGGGCTTAGGGTTTTGAGCTTTTAGGGTTTATAGGGTTTACTGTTTAGGGTTGAAGGGTTTTGGATTTTTTACAGGCGTCGCGGCGGGTGCATTCAAGGCTTTCTCTTGGAGGGAGAGCTTCTGGCTTGGCAGCAGCACAAATTCGAAACCCAACCCCCAAACCTGCATTCTAAACGCCAAAAGCCCAAACCCACATATTCCTCAAGAACTCCAAACCACAAGCAGCAGCCGAAAAAGGCAAGGCAAACATGTGGACCCCAAATGGAACCCTATATTGAACCCTTCAATAGCACCCAAGAGAAGCGCTTTAAAATAAAGGTTTATGATTCCTTACGGAAAGCCTCTAAGCCCTAAAGCCAAATGTACACACCTGCGTAACTCGTGCTACGATTCCTTCATCAGTATTTCTAATTGTCGTTGTACTATGGTGTACCCTTTTCGATTCATAAACACCCCTCGACGAAACCCTTACCTTACTGTAGAACCCTCAGGAACTTTTCAACCTTCTGAATCATTAAAGCCCTTGTATTTTTGACCCCCCCTTTACACCTTCTGAGTCATTAAATTACAGCCCTTGTATTTTGACCCATCATTTGGCCAGCCGAGCAGCCCTCTTTCATCAGGACGCTTCGTAGGTCGGCCAAGGGAATGTATCCATCCTGCCAGCAAGGGTCCGTTTGGGGCCTAGTTTCCGGGTACCCTCAACCCCCAACCCAACCCTAAACCCTTATAAACACCAAACCCCAAACCCTAATTACTACTGTTGCAGCTTCGCTTCGGGTGCAGGATTTAGGGCTCGGCAGGAGGCTTCTTTGGTGCAAACCCTACCTGGACCCTTGAAGAACCTATCCTTTTTAGGGACCCTAAACCCTAGACCCTA
>CAJNJA010078819.1:0-21175 GCA_905231915.1 Symbiodinium necroappetens
ATATATATATATATTTTTTTGTTATTTTTGGCCGACCCCCCGCCCTCCTCTAACCCTTCCCTCCTTAACCTACTTCTTTAGGGTCTCGGAAGCGTCCGACTAGCTAGAGCCTGCGTTAACATAAGCCAAGAACTTGATAGTACGTAGCTCTATTGAACCCTAACCCTTGAAAACATGTGTTATATCCAAGCCACATAAGTCCATGCCTATGTTTCTGAAACCCACAAAACGCAGGCCCGTATCATGTTGTTTTCTGAAACTCTACATCCCTAAAGTTCTAAACACTGTAGCCCTATTACCTGTACCCTGCACATCTAAACTCCCAAAAACCTCAAAAACCTGAGCCCCTCCAACTCATATACAGAAGGTACCCCACACTGTATGATGTCTTATGTTTAGCCGTTTAGCATTACATATGTTTCCTCATTCCACCTCGGAAAAGAAGCACGAAGTAAACCCTTCAACACCGAAACACCAAAATATTCTATCAAGCCCTATAATGCTTCTTACAAGAAGCTCTGTCAAAGCCCGTGCAACACCCTTTAGAGCAGGCCCCGTGAAGTAATGTGGAGGCCGGAATAATAACGAATGGCCCGGAGGGTTCCCTATTATATCTATACTGTAACAATACACCCCCCCAAAACACTCTTCGAATCATTAAGGCCCCCTGAAGTAAGGCAGTGCCTTCACCGACTGGGCGGCCGCAACTTGTGCCTTCGAGCGTTGCTTTGGGATGTACAGCTAGGGTTTAGGATTTAAGGTTACAAAAGCTCAGGGTTTAGGGAGGTCTGTGATGTTTTCTGGGCTTCCGGTTTAGGGACTTGGGGGTTGGAGGGGCTTGGGGCTTCAGGGTTTGAGGTTTGTAGGGTTCGCCTACCAGTGGTCATTGCAAATGGGGAAGCTTTCGGTGTGTTAAACCGGCAGTGTGTGAAGAGCCTGCTGTCAAAGGTGCTTAATACAGTAGCACTCATTTTGTTGAAACTATGCAAAGGAGTGAGGTTCAGGTCTGTGGTCACCCTCAACCCGCAAGTCAAACCTTCAAGCCGGCACCTAAATCTGAGACCGACCCTACACCACCCCCTCCCCCCACTGGGCCTCAACCCCAGGCCTCGAAGAACCCTTGACTGAATCCCTTCTGCAGGCTGAAGCCCAACTCCTAAAGACGTATGAAGCTAGGGTCACCTCCCGGAATGCTTCGGGAGTGCACAGGTTCTTGACCGTAGAGGGGGGGGGGCTGTGCAGGGAATACCAGACATCATGGCGACCATGATACTTTGGTCATGATGACGACATGGGTGGTGTTGACATCGTGGTGATGATCAGGGTGGTGATGATGATGACGATACTGATGATGATGGTGGCGCAGATGAAGGAGGATGCTAACACCATTCAGGACGATGGAAGCCAACTGGGAAAATGACCCTACAGGTGGTTGAGAAGAACTTGGGTCTTGATCCGCACAGTACCCTTGAGCCTCTAGTACCCTGCGCCTAAACAGGCCCTGAAGCCTAATCATCGTGCTTGCCTTGACTTCAGCCACAGTGGTGTGGGCATCGGCATCTACGTGAAAAACCGCCTGACACGGCAGGTTAGGGTTTGCCGTCTAGCGTTCAGGGTTGTGGGTTTGGGAGTTGACGGCGGTGGTTTTTGCGGGTTTTGGGGATCTACAGAGAAGTCATTCTGACATTTGCATTGCAGCGTTTCCTCGACATGAGTCAGAAGTCAGAACATCAAAATGAAGGGGAAAAAGTTCCGACTGTTCCGACACTTCTACACGACGCTCAGCTTAACAAAACTCCTGGGCGGCAATACACACCCTACATGATACGATCCGTAATACAGGGATCCCAAACACAGGTATGTCGAATTTCCAGATGCCCCCCCCCCGGTAATTCATGATGTTGAACTTCAGGCTTTGAAGCGTCGTGGACCCGTGTTGGTGGCGGCTCCGGTTCAGACTCAGACTCAATGTGCCTGCGCCGGCAACTCCAAAACCCAAACGAGCTGGAGACCACGCTCCCCAAGAATGCAGAACCTAGCTCGTCAAGGACAGTTCTTCACCATGGCCAGTTAATCGCATTTCATAGGCAATGCCCAGACCGGCGTGCAGATTCCATCCACGCCCTCAAACTCCACAACCACCGAGCCCGCTTCAGACATCGACAGTGGCTTTCATGGCAGAGGCAAGTGGTACCCTCAACCTTAAAGCCTCAACCATGGAGGGCTTCCGCTTTGCAACAGACGTCCGCAGGAAAGCAGATTAGCGTTGATGGAAGCCTTTCAAGCCCTTGCATAATCAGGCCGAAAGTAACTGGACTTGGGGTTTGGGGGGTCATCTACCCCTACACCCTGTGCATCCTAAGCCCCAAGCCCCAAGCACTAGAACCAACAAAAAGCTAACCTCTACAATCTACTGCCTAGAAACTCTAGGCCCAAGCTCTAAAACCTCAACCCTTCGCCCNNCCCCCCCCCCCCCCCCTCCCCGCCCAACAAAAAAGGCGCTTCTCTCCCCCCTGTCGCTGCCAAGCCCCAAGCCCTAAGCCTCAAACAAAGACTCTAAGCTCTAAAATCGCCTAAACCCTAAACCCATATTGCCCGGCTCCTTGGCATAGATGCTGCCCGCCAGGCCCCAGTAGCCGCGCGCCTTGGCGCCTGCGGGTTCCAGCCTCCGCTGTCTTTCAGGGTTTAGGGCCTTTTGGGTCTGGGGTTTTGATTGTGTTGAGGGCCGTTTTCCGTCTGCTAGATCTCTAACTTCGGGAATCTGCCTTTCTGAAGGCTCTGTACCTGCCCACATCCTGGACCCTTTGTCTTCCGACCCTGTGAGCAACCCTTGACCCCGGACGTTCTGACTCTGCGACAGGCTCCACTGGTACTATGACCTCCGGGTTTAGTAGGGTCTAGGGTTTTGGGGCTTAGGGGCACATTGACTCCAATGCAGGAAGGGCTTTTTGTTGAGGCTCTTTTCCTTCCTGTTGCAATCGGTTAAGGGCTTAGGGTTCTTTAATCGGTTAAGGCCTTCAGGTTCTTTAATCTGGTGTGGCCTTATCAACATGGGTCTTTGGCAGTTTTTCAAACATGGGTTTTCCGAAATTCGTCTACGGTTAAACAAACATAGGCGTAGGCAAGCTTGCAAGACGTCAAGAGGACGAAATGGCAAAAAGCAGCTAAAGAGAGAATGAGACAGACAGAGACAGCTAGAAAGAGAGTCAATCAAGTCATTACAAGCCATCCGGAGGTGCCCGGCATCTTGATTGCAATCGTGGCCGGCATCAGGCGTGTCCTCCAAAAGGAATGCCCAATGCTTTCCAATCCCTTACGAAGCTGGAGACTCTGGGGGAGTCCACAGACGGCCGAAGTCTGTGGGTACTGAAGCTGACAAGTTGAGGACAGCATCTCCGAGCCAGGGTTCCTGGCAACAGCCTCGTTATGCTTCGTCAGCCCTAAACCGTAAACCCCAGACCCCGAACCCTCAACCCCAAAAAAACCCTGGACTTCGAGTCCAGTGTCATGCTTCCATTCTGATCCAGGGGGGAACTAGCGATCCAGCCAGTCCCGAAACTTCGGCGCTTGGCTTAGGACTTAGGGCACTCAGGGTTTGGTTTACGGGCTTAGGTTCAGGGTTACGGGGCAGACCCCAAAACCCGTAATTTAACTAAACCAGATACCGCGAAACCCAAGAAGGGCAAGGGCCACTGCACGGGCTTCAAAAGTTACTTCAAGTACCATGGACCTTTTTCGGAAGCTTAGACAGGAAGGTTCTCACAACAGTAGCAGTAGCAGTAGCAATCCCAATGAATGTACTTACATCCGCATGTGTCCTGCTTGGCACCTCGCCGGCATATGGGGTGGAGAGCCCAGAGGGGCTGCGTGAAAGGACAAAAGGTTCAGAGATGGATGTGGGGTTCGGGTTTCGAGGCTGTGGAAAGGTTCTGCAAGCGCTCCGTAAAGGTGTTACGTAGAAGGGTTTTGGGGTCTTGGGTTTAGGGTTGAGGTCGCGGGCTCAAGGATTTCGAGGCTTTATTATGTTTAGGGTTGCGAGTTTCAAACGATCACGGGCCCTAGCAAAAAAAGCCGAGTTTCGTTTCGGTTACCCTAAACCCTAAAACCCTAAAACCCTTTAACCCTGAAAACCCTAAACAGCTATACGCTCTCGAAACCTTGACCCCAAATGCCCAGAACCCTGACCGTCTACTATCACCGTGTAACCCTGACGATCCAAATCCCTAGAGAAACCCGAAAAAAGCAAACAACAATGAAAAGTAAATATAACTTAAAAATGAATAAATAAATAAATCATTAAGAAGCATGTTAACTGCGAGGCTGGAACTTCAAGTTCAGCTTCACGTGGCGTAAAGCTGGGTCTGGGTTCAGGATTTAAGGTTTAGGGTTTAGCAGGTTTTAAGGCTGAGGGCCTGGGGCTCGAGTTTGCGGCTTAGGGCAGTTTAGGGCTGAGGGCTCTTCCTTTTCTTCGGGTTTCGGGTTTAGGGTTCAGGGTTTAGGGTTCAAGGTCACATGTGGAAATATGAAGTGTTCCTCGCGGGTTTCGGGTTTAAGTTTAAGGCTGTAGGCCTCTTGCGCTTGGATGGCTTGGGGTTAGGGGCGCAGCTCTTGCGTTTAGACCTTGCGGTTGATGGTCTGCCACGTAAGCGTTCATGTCGTGGAACTCATAATAATAATCATCATCATCATAAGAATCGTAGTAATCTGAATAATTATAGTATGGACTTTAATGTTCAGGATTTGGCTGGGACCTCGGCCCGCGGGACACCTGGAGATCTTGGCGGTTAGGGTTTAGGGTTTCGACACTCCAAGGAATGTCCTCGGACCGTGTTGCCCGGTGACCTTACAGCGTCAACCTTCATACCCAGGTCGGAAGTCTCAACTCGTGAAGCCCGTGTTGAAGCCTCTGTCCGAGTCTTGGATCGCAGAACGCAAGCCTAAGCCAAGGACCGAAAACCCAAAAGACCCAAAGCCCCACTTCGTCGCACAACACTTCGAAACAGGGCGTCCCTCTCTTGGCGCTTCTCGCGACGCATTTCCGCGTGGCAGGAGAAAACGCCTCTTGCATAAACTAAGCTGCGGGTGGCTTTCCGCGCAAGGGCCTCCAAAACTTTCCAGATCCTGTGGTGCAAGGAATTAAATCCCCAACACCCCTACCCCCAAAACCTCCGAAACAAACCTTAAACCCAAAGCCCTAGACGACCCTGGGAAAAGCCCGAAGCCTGAATTGCAGAGACGATGCACGAGCTCCGAGATTTCGGGCGTAGGGGGTTTACGCGTGTAGGGTCCAACACAACCTTTCCAGTACAAAATTCAAGAAAACCCGAAACTGCAACCTAAGCGCTGAATGCCTGACGCCCTGCAACCTCAGTTCCTCAAACCTTTTACATGAGCAGGAACATCCACGAAAAGCCTCAAGACTAGGCCCTGCCTCTGGAAAGAAACGCATCTGCAGCTATGATGTCGACTGTTGTCGATCTACAAATCTTTGGAGCGCAGTCTTGTCGCGCTCGATAGGTAGGGACCAAAAAATTTCGAAGCATCGGGGTTTAGAGTTTAAGATGGTTTAAGCGGTTTGAGCACAATGATATTGTCGTAGCAGCAGTCGGAGTCGCAGTCGCAGTCGCGGCAGTCGTCGTCCTCCTCCTCCTCCGCCTCCTCGTCTTCGTAGTAGTAGCAGAGGCAGCAAGAGTAGTAGTACTAGTACTAGTACTAGTACTAGTACTAGCACTAGCACTAGTACTAGTAGTAGTAGTAGTAGTAGCAGCAGCAGCAGCAGTAGTAGTAGTAGCAGTAGTAGTAGTAAGAGTAGCAGTAGCAGTAGTAGTAGTAGTAGTAGTAGCAGTAGCAGTAGCAGTAGCAGTAGCAGTAGCAGCAGCAATAGCAGCAGCAGGGCACGCACATAGTGGTCGTAGCAGTCGCAGCAGCGCGTACGTAGTAGGAATCGCAGTGGCAGTTCCAGTGGTGGTTGTAGTAGTAGGAGCAGCAGCAGCCGTAGATACTTGGTAGTACTCGTACTAGTACGAATACGAATACAAGTATGAGTATTTGTGGTGGCAGTAAAATCAGCAGGAGTTGTAGGCGCCGGAGTCGTCGCCGTGAATCGTCGTCGTCGTCGTCGTCGTAGTAGTAGTAGTAGTAGTAGGAGTAGGAGTAGTAGTAGCAGTAGCAGTAGTAGCAGTAGCAGTAGTAGTAGTAGTAGTAGTAGCAGTAGTAGCAGTAGTAGTATAAGTAGTAGTAGAAGAAGGGGGAGAAAAAAGCATAAGGTCATTGCAATCCTGATCGACGCTGGTCTGGCTACCGTCAATGCGCATCATACCGGCCAAGGGTATTGTGTTGCTCTCGTTCATGGTCGCACGTGTGTTTGTTTGAGTTTGGCATTGGTAGCTTGAATAAAACACAGTCTGCTGAAGTATGCTATATTGTGCAGGCTGTCGGAGAGAGGGGTCATAATTAGTACTTTCGGGGCATCTATCAAGTGGCGACCATGGGACACCTGCAAACAATAGCAAGGCGCATAGTATCCGTTGTGCGGAGCAAAACAAGAACATTGCGAAACTACTCGTTTGTGAAGAACGCCCCTGCGCACCAAACTATCACATACATGCAGCAAGGGCATGTTTCTGGCTCTGCTTGCAAAATCGTCACAAGTATCGATGAATACGAGTACTGGCCCTAGGCCTTGAACTCCCAAACCTCGTGTGCTCAAGTTGAGCTTTCATCTACTCAGACTGGAAACAAAACTCTGAACAAATCTTGGGTTTGTCCCGGCGAGTTCGCCAAACCTACAAAGAGGATCAATGACGAGGGAAATCCTAAACCATCAACACCGAGATCACGTCATGTATCGAGTAAACCACCGCCTAAATTCGCAGACACTCGACGTTCCGCCCGATAAGCTGCGGCAGTCTCCAGAAGCTGTCGCCATTGGTCCTGACTTTCGAAAATTTCATCTTGGGCCTTGACTGGGGTTAGGCCTTTAGAGCGAGCCTGTCAAACTTCTGGCAATCGCAGTTGTAGTGGCAACAACTCCTATATGAATCTCGGACACTTACCGTGGGTGCAGGAGCACGTGCTCTTCATAGGGCTCGTCAGGCAAAACTTCAAGCAGAGTTCAACGGATTAACGTTCAACGTCAAGGGAAAACCTGACATATCACCATCTACGACACCTACGACGACGATGCGGAGCTTAACTCTGATGCTTTATAGGCAGCCATGGGACTTGACAAGACATAAGTATGTATGTATGCATGCATGTACGTATGCATGCACGCATCTCTCTCATGCACCGATCGAAATCATTGTTCCGCCGAGTGGCCATTTAAAAACGCTTGCGCCCGCCGAATTTTTCACTAACCCGGATCCAAAACGATGGACTGTCAAGGCTCTGCATCTTGTAGCTGCAGAGCACGGCCCACGAGTTCGTGCTTCTGGGAATCCTGAGGTCAAAAGGCTGGAAGGGTTTTGGTGTTGGCGACACAGGTGCGTTCATGGCTGCAGGGGTTCAAGGCCTTAGGGGTGTGTAGTGTCTTGGTTTTCTCAAGTTTCTGTCAGGGCTCCAAAGCCGACTCCGCAGGGCTCGCGACAAGGCAGAGCTGAGAAGGCGGGTGAGGCTCGTGCTGTTGAAAAAAAACCGAAGTCGTGGAAGTCACTGTTGTTAAAGTTGCTACTTTTTCGGTGAGAATCTGTGAGGGAGGCACCAGGCCGGGACCAGCCTTCTGAAGCCCTGCTCGAGTTTGGGAAAGGGCCGCCCAAGAAAGTTTAGAGCCCTGTGTTGCTGTCATCACACGTGGTGAAAGCCGACGAATCACAAACATAATCCCTGAAGGCGCCGTTAAGTTACACGGCGCCCCAGGGTTTAGGGGTTAAGAAGTAACTTGGGAGGAGCTTCGGTCAGTTTCGACAGCAGGTCGTCCGAGCTTTTCTCGGTAGCTTCGCTGGAGCCATCGGCATCTGCCATGGCTCAAGGAAGCCACCCCACCAAACCCTATAAGCCCTAAACCCCTGCTAAAATCTGCAAGGGTTTCTTTGTACATCTGGCTTCCCGATTCCTGAGCATGTAGGGCCTCCAGGTCTGAATCAAAACCGAAGGGTCTCCTATGCCTTCCTACGGGTCCGTTCGCATCAAACGAGATACAGTCATATACCGTGTGGGCACACGGCGACTCTTGGGTTTGGGTTGTAGATGTTCTTTGCGGCTTTGGATGGTTGTGGGTGACGAGCCTTCTGTGGGTCTCGCGCTTTGACCTTAAAGGTAACAGTGCTGTGCTCGCTGGTGTGACCGAGGAAGTGATATGTTGCAAACATAATACCTATGGACACTCAGACTCGTGCTACCAAAAAGCTGTGCTCAAAGCAGTGCCGGGGTGGTGGTAGTAGAATATACTAGTAACAGTGGTGGTAGCTGAAAAGGAAGATGCTGTGAGGCTCTGCCTACCGTCTTCTGGCGGCTGCAGGCAAGAGCACCATGCCGTGAAGCAGCGCTGCGCACTTGTGACTCGTCGGTTCCGATGATCTGCCCATGTTCCTACGGTGCGACGGTTCGGTAACGCTCAGAGCACAGACTGTTCGATCTGCTCACCCATCCCTAAGTGCGGTGGGTTCTGTTGATTGTAAGTTCCTTCCGGACACCTGAAAACGCGGCACGGACATACATATTATCATCGAATGTATAACATGTGTAGTATAGTATCGTATAGAATAGTTTGGTACCCTGGTACTACGAAGACTGCGAAGCTTCACCGTGGACCCGCAAACAAGCGAAACTTTATAGCCTGAGCCTATAAGGGCAATTTCTCCACACGCAAACCTAAGCCCAAAGCCTTGCCCCACCAAGTCCTGAACTCGATTCCCGGAAACCTAGACACTGTGATGTGACTTCCGGAAACCCTAAATCCAGAATACCTGTAGCCTAAAAACGGCCCTAAACTCCGAAACTCTCTACAGCCTAGAGCTGAAGCCAGCAAGGTGAAGCAAAGCCAGGCTTACATCCTCTCTCGCTCCGTTGGAGCCTCCAGGCCAAACTTCGATGGCTCTTTGGCGGTCGAGTATATTACATACATATATACGCAACTCTTCACAACTGTTTCAATCTGTCTGTACGTAAACATGTACATATAGATAAACACATACAGACAGACAGACAGACAGACAGACATGCGTACATACATAGACATACATATGGTACATATACACACACATACATACATACATACATACATACATACACACATACATACACACATACATACACACATACATACATGTCATACATACATACATACATACATACATACATACATACATTTCATACATACATACACACAGACAGACAGACAGACAGAGATATATATATATATGTATATATATATATGTGTGTGTATATACGTACATACCTACATACATATATGCATACATACATACATACGTACAGAGTATATATATATATATAAGTATGCATTATTTATGTGTATACGTATGTTCGCCTTGCATTGGGGGTTGGGGGCGGGATAAAGCTCGGGCGGGAGTCACCGCTGTGGCTTTGCTTACTTTGTTTCGGTTTCGTATCGAGCGCTTCGGTATTCGTTGTGTGGATCTTACGGCAGGAACGAGCATTGTTTGCTATCTATAGAGGCAAACTTTAATGCAGAAACACAGGGAGAGTGAATAACTCCGCACGGAGGTGAAGGCAATTTAGTTTCGACCATTGTCCTCGCGCAAGTCTATACTGTACATGTTCATGTGGCAGAGGCAAAGTAAACATATATGTACGACGTTTGCACACGTACATATACACACATGCACGCATAAATACATACATCCCTACATACAGACAGGCGTACAGTCAGACAGGCATATTGCTAAATTACATGCGTACATACATACCTTCATACAAACAAAAGTGCATACACTACCTAGATACATGCATACATAGGCATACGTAGGCACTAGATACATAGCGTCTTGACTAACGTAACATTACGCTGTACATTGCGTTACGTTACGTTAGCGACAGAAACGTCCATCCATCCATCCATCCATCCATCCAGCCACCCGTGCATGCACAGCTATAGAATACATGCTTTGACGTACATATGTGCTTGCATGCATGCAGATTTTTCAAAGCGCAGCCCCAAGTTGACCGAAGCCACAGGTCCTCTCCAAAGTGGTGCAATCCAGGGCCCCGGCGGTGGCCGAAATGAAATTGCACGTACCTCCGCGTAGAAGGGAGCGAAGCAGATTAGCAGTGATTAGCTTACAACAGTAGTGCGCAGGCTGCACATGACGACACTCGAGTTGGACTCAGGAATGCTCGAGGCAGAACGAAGTTTCGCGCCCTCTGCCGGAATCTTAATCTTGGGTCTAAACATTTACGACTACTACACTACCACTACTACTACTACTACTACTACTACAACGACGACTACTACGACGACTACGACTACTACTACTACTACTACTACTTCTTCTACTTTTACTACTACCACTACTACTACTACTACTACTACTACTACTCCTGCTGCTGCTGCTGCTGCTACTACTACTACTACTTCTACTTCTACTTGTATTCTACTTCTACTTCTACTTCTACTTCTACTACTACTACTACTACTACTTCTTCTTCTACTGCTGTTATTTTGGTAGCATCATTGTTATTCTCCACTACTATTATCATAAGCCTCGCCTCGCTTCGAAGCGGCATAAATTTTGAACCGAACTTGCATAGCAGTCCTCAGACATAGCACGGACAGGACGGTTTGGCGTTTAGGGTTTCTTTTTGCCTAGGGTTTAGGGTTTAGGGTTTTAGGGTTTAGGTTTAGGGTTGGAGTCTAAGGTTTTGTAAACGCTCCGAAGCGCAACTGCCGGCTGGTGGGGTCTTGAACGCTTCATGCACAGCCTTGACAGGTATCCTGGGAGCCTGGGGTGGCCCACTCAACCTCTCCCTGGTTCTTAGTAGGGAAAGGGGGAATGGATCCCTATGATAGTCCCTTAAGGTTCCCCACAGTAGTCCCAATAACCCATTCCCCCATTCCCTACTAAGAACCAGTGAGACCTTCATGGTCCGGAAAGAACAAAACAAGAAAAGCCACCAAAGCCACAACAAGACCTGCCACCCACCTCCAAGCAAGGCGCCCCAGGCAAGGAAGAACGCAGCGATAGCAACCTCTAGAATGAGCAACGGGCTTCATGAGCTTACTAACGGCCGTTTGAATCTTGGAAATTTTGGGCAGGGCTGTCATGGACGTGCCCACAGGGTAGACAAATCTGGTTCGCATGTGTTGCAGAGGTGCTTCCGGCTCCCGTGGCAAGTTGACGCTTGTTGTGTGAAGGTCTTCCTTGTGTACATACTAAGGCTACTAAGGCAAATAGAACTGCAACTGCTAGCAACCCCAAGTGCTGTGTCCAAGGTGAGACTGCACGGCTACCTCGCTTGATGCGTGGAGCTCTGCCTCCTCGACTCCTGGCCTTGTGTTTTTGCGAAAGAGCGGAAGGCTGTCGGGGAGAATGAGGAAAAAGGATGGGAATTCCGGTCCCTTTTCCTCAATCTCCCCGGCTACCATCCGCACTTTCGCCAAATCCATCATTCGTTGGGCCAATCCATCTCCTGAATCGAGAGCATGAAAGCTGAGATCGCTTGCCTTGTCCCGGATCACGATGCAAACCAAACGCTCCATGGTGAGCATAGCATTCAACTCATGATGGGTTGCAAGTTGACTCGACAGGCCCTAAAGCCCTAAAGTCTGTGACCTCTGGAGTAAAATTGACAGTTGGCCGAGATCTGGTGCGCAAGACCTCGGTCCACCCGACCTCTGACGAGTGGAGTTTCTTCTTCGCAATGCCCAAAGCTTTTTCCCCAACGGCCAGAAGAGCCTGATCTGCTATCTCGAACGTCAGCTCTTGATTGCTGCTTTGCGGTCGTTGCCAGGTGCATCGTCGCCGATCCTCAGAAGTTTTCTGCTTCGGCGATATGCTGAGACGAGGCATGCGGAACTTTGTTTGCGTTGCTCAGCACAGCAGGCCTTGGCCAGCGGCAATGAATTATCAATTCACTGATACGTGTACAGTTCTACCCTCTCTGCGAAAGGTCAATCGGCCTGGGGGCCTGCGACCGCAGGCTGATCTACGCAAATCAACGAGAGGCCGAGGCGATTGAAGGAGCAAACTCGTGTCCAACATCGCCATGCAGGCCAACTACCAAGCTAGTCTAGCCAGGAGAATCCCCAATAAACCCGGCAGGAAAGAAGTAAGCAAATGACTTCAGCCTAACGGACGTTGTGTTCACATCCAGCCCTTGAAGTTTCAATCCTCCACCTCAGGACGGCGTTCAGTTTACAGAAAGGTCGTGGCTAAGAAATTCAGATTTGATGCGTCTTCTAGCCTTCTAGCACGTCAAACCTAAGCTCGACATCCCGAGAGACGTACAAAGGCCAATCTCACACACCAAAACACGCACAGACACACACGCTGACTGACTGACTGATTGAGCCTGCGAGCAATGATAGAAGGCTCCGGTCATATTTTTACTAAGCTGATAGTCTTTGGGCGTCTATGTCGCCAGTCGCTATGGAGCACAAAGTCTGAACTCGTGCCCTGCAGAGTTAAGGGTTTGCAGCGGGACTGTGCCTTCACTCTTATTTCTTGACTGTCCCGTCTTGTCAGATGAGTGGATGCAAAACCAAAGCCAAAGATAACTATGTCTATGCGTGTGTGTGTGTATATATATATATACCCACATGTACTTCCACAATATCAAACCCGAGGAGAACCTATCTTCATGTTTCGATTTGTCACCCACGGAGTTCTTGTCGGCTTTTCAGAACAGCTCGCCAATGCGTCAAGCACGGAAGACAAGGTCCTGACGATTTGTCCAGCATCGAAGTAGCACTGATGACACCTCACAGGCCGAATTTAGAAACGAATCTGCCGGTTCGATCAACCCGATGGAGCCTAACCTCGACCAGAAAGACGCTCATGACCCGGGATCTCACCTAAAAAGTGGCACCGATAAATTAAACAAGCACATGTAAACCAACAACATCCAACCACCTTGAATGAGCCACTCCTTGAGGTACGAATTTAGTCTATCAGTGATCAACCAGTGGACACCCACACGGTTTCCCTGGCTCAAGTTTGGTGTCGGACCAACGACACCGACCCTGGACGGTGCATTGGGGAGTTCCCCTGGGCTCAGGGTTTAGGGTTTCCTCTGCTTCGGCTCTAAACCATGCACGCCCTAATTCTGCTCCATTCCTTGATCCCCGAACTCGATCGAAGCCGAATTGCACCGGCTAAACTTGGATCAACAGGATTCCGTTACACAAACAAGTGTGTCTGTTACGTGGGCATGCCGACTGACTTCTTGCCATGCTCTTCCGCACACCTCCCCGTACGAAGCAGTATCGTTTTCCTTTTGCTGTGCGGCTCGGCACCGGACATCGCAATGGTTGCATAGGCCATGATGCTGAGAACACAGACCTCAGCGCTCTGAAATCACGACTCCCGGCCATAAGATTCTAAACCTGCAGCAGTGATGGCAGGCTTTCGAGGTGCCTGAGCCCAACTTGACGGCCACACCATCACCCCCAGAGCACGAATCAATCCGAACTTTCCAGTGTGCTCTGCAGTGTCTAGTCTAGTTCAATTAGGGGTTGCAGGCGCTGTTTGGGAAAGGTAGTTGCAACGTGCCTCTAACTGGACATGCTTTTGAAGGAGTCTGTTTCCGGATCTGGAACTGCTGTGTGACGGACGGTTTTTTCTTTGTGCAAAGGCTCCTCGGCTTCATGATCATCGATGCACAAAGGTTTCTAGTGTGGTTTCTTCTGTGCGTGTGTGTGTGTGAGCTTGCTGCCAACATAGTTGAGTTACAACAAAAGACTTGTTGATTCAGTTTTCGGAAGAGGCGGCCAGGTCAGCACAACCTTGCGAATGGAGTCCACCATCTACCAGCCGAATCTGTTCATCGCCTTTCCCGATTGCCGGGAAGCCTACATGCCTGTATCGTCCGATGTCCACCCTGCGGTTTCCGGTAAGGTTCTGCACTGGGTCTCTTGCCAACAGCACATTCTGAGTGTCCGCCAAAATTCCACAAAAGCATCCTAAACCCTAAACCCTAAACCCCCTAAACTGCATACCCAAAGCCCTATAAACCCTAAACCCTAAAAAGCTTCGTGCCGTGCCTGAGGCCAAAGGCGGAGGAGCCCAATCCTGTGGCTGCTGCCCATTCCATCTGCATCCTCGGGAGCGATACGCTCATCATGGCTTTCCTATCAAATTTAAGGGCTTCAGCACTCACACTCGGACAAGGGTTTAAAAGTTTAGGTTTTAGGGGCTATCTTTCTATCCATTTTTCTCTCGTTCTATCTTTCTTTCTACCGGTTGGTCCCACATAGGCCACAGCGCAGTAATCAACCCCCGCAAGGCAAGGGTTCATTCGCATACACTCAATGAGAGCTACACGGCACATACATGCAGGGCAACCAAAGGCAAAAAGCTGGCGATGGCTGGCTGATTTCCTGTAGATTTCCATTGACCGTGTCTGGAGACGATCGGTGTACCTTTGCTGATTCATGTCTCCGGTGCGCAGGCGCTGTGGACACGCGGGCCTTTGCTCCTACTCTATAGCTGTTTAGATGCTTTTCATGGCCTCAGGATGTTGGCCACCTCGAGAGGTATGATGCTGGCGCTTCTTGTCTTGTATGCTGTCTGGATTTTGTGTGCGGTCTGCCGGCCTTTGCTAGATGACACCTGTCCTGCTGCGCACATTGGTTCGGAATTCGTCAATGTTTGGCGTGCATTTTATCGGCTGCTGACCGGGATGCCGCTGCCGGTGGCTCCCTGCTATGCAGCCATGGAATGAGGAAGATTCCAGATATCCAAAGCATGGGTACCTCTATAACTAATTCACATTATATATCTCCCTAGTGTGTATACATATATATACACACATGCAAGTCTACATATATATATATATATGTGTGTGTGTGTCTGTATCCGTATTCGTATCCATATCTATTTTCATATCCATATCTAGATCTGTATCTATGTCTATATGGCAGCTATATGGCAGGGAAATACGTACAGGGAGTACAGGCTCGACGCAATCATCATGAGCATCACCAGCCGAGACATAAAGAGCGAGCTGCTGTCACAAGCAATGCATCACTGCAGAACGGGACAGCCGTAAAGGCACCATGAGCATCACAAGCCTGTACACTGCGCCAGCAGTGTAGGGAGCCAGGATATCATCATCGGCACCAGCTTTCATAGGACCATCCTCCTTGATACTGCAACAAGAAAACCATCAGCTGGAAAAGCTCATCGCTGGTCTCCAGGCACCGCCAAGCAAGCACGACCGTCTCTTGGTGGGCGCCGAGCATCAGCAGTCCGAGGTCGCGCAAAGAAATCCACACTCTTTTGAACACTAAAGGCAGTCCCACCTCCCAAGCCCCGAAACCACATCATATGTCAAATCGTGAAGGCCAGCGAAAGGGAAACGTCGTCGTAAACCACAAAGCCCGCAAGAGCAGCATTAGCTGCGCCTGCCCTCAATAAAACACCAGCAGCGGGGAGAGGAGATCAGCAGCATCTGCATCAGAACCGTTTATGATACGCCTGACGCCAGCAGTGAGGAAAGGGAAAACCATTATGCATCAGCAGCACCATCTGGCAAAGGCCAGTCTATCGTCGAAATACGAACCAACATCAGCAGCATCAGCTCGCAAAGGCCAGTCGGTCACCAAAATAGGACAATCTGCAACAGCGGCATCACCTGGCAAAGGCCCATCGATCACCAAAACACGAACCAACATCATCAGCATCAGCTCGCAAGGCCAGTCGGTCACCACAGCAGGAACACCTGATCAGCAGCAACACCCAGCACGGCCAATCCGTCACCAAAACACGAACCAACATCATCAGCATCAGATCGCAAAGACCAGTCGGTGACCCGAAACAAGAAACCCTGCATCAGCAGCATCACCTGGCAAAGGCCAGTCGATCCCCAAAACAGGCAAACCAGGCAAACCTGCAACAGCAACGAAAGAACCCACATCATCAGCATCAGCTCGCAAAGGCCAGTAACAAGACAACCTGCGTCAGCAGCATCATCTGGCAAAGGCCAGTCGCTCACCAAAACAGGGAGACCTGCATCAGCAGCATTAGCTCGCAAAGGCCGGTCGATCTCCAAAACAGGAAAACCTGCAACAGCAGCATCACCTGGCAAAGGCCCGTCCCGTGAATCACCAAACACGAACCAGCAGCTCGCACAGGCCAGCCAATCACCAAAATAGGACAACCTGCATCAACAGGCAAAGGCCAGCTTTTCCACAACAGAAGCATACAGAAGCAAATTGACCACACCAACGGAAGCAGCCGGAAAAGTCAACCCCAACAGCAAGCGAGGGCCCAGCATCATCAGCATCAGGTGGCAAGGGTTCGCCAGGTGCCTTCTAGAACAAAACAAAAAAGCCTGCGCACGAACGCCTGCTTCACCAGCACCTGGATGTTGGAGGCAAGCATCATAAACATCCACTGCCGAAGGCCAGCCAGTAAACAGAGCACTGTACACGGGTGTCGATTGCTCCTTCACAGCGCAACACCGTCAAGAGGAAGCGGGCAGCGAAATATTCCTAGCGCTGCCCAACAGAAGGGCACACTACTGCGCCATCAGCGGCAGCGAAAATGGAATCCCCCGGCAATTGAACAACGACAACAACAACCACCACCAGCACCACCAAGGCAGCAGCAGTAGCAGCAGAAGCAGCAGCAGCAGCATGAGCCGGGAACTGCATGACTGACCGGCAGCAAATAGGTTCGACTGTACCCAAACAACGTACCCACAGCCAAGCATCATAATGCATCTGAAGGCTGCAATTCAGGGCATGCAGAAACACACAGGGCCTGAGGGCATGGCTGTAACCGCTCGAAGGCAGCCGTGACGTGGGCCTGCCCCGTAGAACGGGATAGCCCGCCCTAGAGGCCCTGAAGCTCTAAACCTTTTTAAATCCTCGCCATGGGGTCTTCCAAAGGCGGCCTCGCGGTTCCACTGCAAAATAATGTCGAGGAAGCTAAAAGCGTCAGGGCAGTGCTTCGTCCAAACTCCCTCGTATACTTCAGCAGGGATGACTTCGTTGACTACACTAAGTTTAGCCTGATTAAGTGAAGTGCTCCGATCATCGCCGAAGCTAGACAACGAGCGCATGTTTCATGGCCGCCCTCTAGAGTCACGCAGACCGGGACCTGACAGGGCCTTAGACTAGGACTTTACGTCAAAGCCGCTGCTGCTGTTGCTTATTCTTTCTTACATTTACATAAAAAGCAATATATATAGAGAGAGAGAGAGAGAGCGAGCAGCAGCAGATGGGACCGTCACGATGGGTCACAGTGCATGCACGGCTTTTGAATCAACACGCCGGCGCCAGTGCCTCCCCACTGTGGTGAGGTGACCAATGCAAGACACGACCGCTGCAGTGCTCGGCTTCGAAATTTAGGTGCTTGCTAACACCCCAACTCGTCGTAATCGTCGTAACCGATGTCAGAGATCAAGGCTGCTTCATGACCTGGACAGTGGAAACATCATCAAAAACCTGAAAAATCACTGGGGATCGCCGGACGTGCCCTGGACTCCAACATTCTGGCACTAACACGCGAGCAGACCATCTGGCAGCACTAGTCTGAAGAAAACTACGCAAGCACACCGGGGACGAGGGCGCTTGATGAGACAATCTGTCTGTTTCAGGCTTAACAATGCTGCGATGCCTATACGCCCCGCCCTGAGCCTAAACACCTGCGTGCCTATGCGATCTGTTGCGGTTTTTTGACATGAAAAACGGACTCTCGAATTTCGCGACCCAGCACTGAAGCAAACGTCTGGCGTCGGCATGGGAGCTCTGCTATTCTGTTCTCAGCTTGTTCAAACTGCAGATCCTCATTACGTAACCCGAAATAGGTGGCTCCCGTGGTAATTCTGGCCCCCAAACACATTGATAGTGGCTACAGGAACCCAGGCGGCAGCGCAACCTCACATCTTGGCTCCCATGCTGGCACGCTTCCTTGGGAACAGGTGCCTTCATGGATTAAGACTTTCGGGTTCGAGGTTTCAAGGTCTATATGAGGTGTAAGCCTAAAAGTTCCATCACTGCAGCAGTAAAGCCCCATTAGTCCAGCTATTCAACTATGACCTGCGCCCTGTGGTTATTTGCTACTTGGAGCCGTATGGGGCCTGGTGCTTCACTTGGATGCCTTTGGTCAGTTCGTACAGGCCACTCAAAGCGTCACGTGCTGATAGAGCCCATCAACGCTCTTTCTGCAAGCCTCGGCAAGCAGCGTCGCAGAACGGGAAGGATTCGTGGCAATCAGCGTTGCTGCTTTTTTTCGGAATACGGGTTTCGCAATAGCCGCTCCCACATTTCCTTCAGCCTTCACCCTTGAAAGAAGGAAGTCCACTCACATAAGCGGCCCGCAATGACCCGGAAGCTGCCCAGCATGATTCTGTAGTGAGGTCTGCTCAGCCCCAGGACTGATTGAAAAGAGCCAATCAATCATGGGCACAGGCCGCCACGACTCGTAGGGTCAGGATTTTGTTTGGCTGGAGGTTGATCTTGCAAAGTGGCCTAGTAGGGTCCTACTGTTGATGATCAAAATCGTGCATAACCTTAAGGACACTAAACTATGGGAATTATGGTATAATCCTAATTATGGGTAATGCAGGATTTATATCATCAGCCGTAGTGTTTAACCGCTTTTGCCTCTTCGAAGCCCAGGGTCTGGCATGGAGAGATCCAGGAAGGAAGCTGCAAGAAAATTGAGGTTTGCCTATGCCTAGACTTCTCCAATGAGTGCAGAAGTACAAGGCCACGACAGTAAGCCAACACGGCATGGAGCGTAGCAATTCCTGGTCGCAGAGCCGAAGCTTCAAGCTGTAAGCCACAAGGAAACCCCTAAATCCCGAAGATGTGCCGAGCAGCTGAACCCGCGCGGTCATCTCAAGCACCTGCAGGCGCGGACTTTCAGGTTTTGATGCTCAACTTAGTCCGACTACGATACATGTCACAGAAAATCAAGGCAGGCAAGGCGGCACGACACGTCCCCAATGCATAATCAATCAGTTGTCAACTCGAACCGCTGGCCGCATCAGGTTCACTCTCATCATCGTCTGTCAAAAGCTCCAACCCAATGTCACTGGCACACTCTTCCCGGTCTCCGGAAGGATGCAACATCCGTAGATGCTCATAAGAAGCGCAACAGGCCCCAAAGAAATCACGTCTCTGAAAGTCAGGGTGGTCAACCAGCCCGCTGCAAACAGCGTGGCTGTGGAAACGGACTGAGCTATACCGAGGCATAGCGCGGCCCTCCCACAGCAGTGACCTCGACAACCCACAATCCAGTAGCCGATGCCCAGGTGCTGCCGAAGATGGCAATAAAGAAGCTCATGCCAGTCAACAGCAGCCCTGGACTTCCCCAGGCAGCACCGGAGGATCAGAAGCGCCACAGTGGAGAGGCCACCGCCCACCCCGACCACCATCCGCCTTGACAGGTGTTCCTCCCGGTCGCCAGGCCCAGGTCTTGATAGCCCACGCCGACTCAGAAACCAAGACTCTGTGATATTGTATCACCACCCCACCGGCCTGGTGATACAAATCATAGAGTCTTGGTTTCTGTCGGGTTTTGCTATGTCTGCTTCTGGCGTCGGAGACTCGATTCGGAGGGTGCTTGTCTTATTGTCATGGCAGTACAGCACATGCATGCATCTGCTGGCGAGCCTCTTCCGTGCGTAGATGAGGATGGACGTCGAAGCACAGGCCTGATTAAGCAATGCAGCTGCAAGCGCCAGGCTCAAGCAGGGACCTGCCGGGAGCCGATGATGATCGCGCAAGCATCCGTCAGTGTGCGACGTTGTCATCCCACAGACGGATCAGATCATCCCGGCCTTCAGCCGTGTCTGCGTCTTTCGAAAGCTCTTCAAGGCTGCCTCTTCCAGATGGATATGTCTCCAGACACTTCTCTGCACCTGGCCGTCGAAGGCTGGAGATCTCCTCCAGCACAGCCAGCAAAATGACGAAGGGCTGGATCCACTTGTCTGCAACATTCACTTTGGCGGCTCCGGCACAGTGCACACGACCATCAGCACGGGGAAGGCGAAGACAGAAGGCAAGCACCCCGCCTGGTAGCGCCAGACTGCGTCAGAATCCAGCATCTGCAGGAGCACATTGGCCGAAGCAGCCAGGAGCATCCCAGAGGCTGCCTCAAAAAGGCCTCTCTGCTCGGGTAGCACCACCTCGCTGAGGTAGCTGCGCGTGGCGAGGCCGATGCCGATCCCCATCAAGAATCTTCCCGTCAGCTGTGGCAGGCTGTGAGCTGTAATAAGACGAGTGCTAGTCCGATCATGCTCGGAATCGACGACCAGCCGATAATCGTCCTCCTGCCGCGGGACATGATCAGCGCCCCGCCGAAGACGCTGCCGAAAATGGCACCACCTTTTGCGCCGGAGACGACTCACTCAGTGTCTTTCTTGTCCAGCTGCAGCTCCTTCGACATAGCCGATGCATGCCAAGTCCCCTCCGAAGAGGAGGCCGGCCCCAATTGCCCGGACGGCCAGGGGCCAAAACATGGCTTCTCCCACGCTAGTCAAGTAAGCAAGTCCGGAACATCGTCCTGTTTGAGGACCGAGGATACTTGATTTAGAACTATCCCACTATCACTATCCTTTAGCAACAAGCCCAGACAGCCTAGGTCTGAATCCCGAGCGATAAGACTTGTCTACTGTCAGCCCGGAGACAGAGTCCCGCAACCTACTCGCACGGCCCTACACCAATCAAGGCCTAAATCTCCTAAGCACCGACTTCTAGTTATTGCCCAACACAGCCCTGACATCACCTAACTCTGAACCAGCGAAACCTGAAAACCGCGACACTGAATGCAAAAGGACAGCCAGCCTCGAGAATAACGGCATCGCGGCCCCATATGTGGCCATCTAGCAACCTCGGCGATCGCGCGACGATGAAAACGGGGCCAAGGAAAGTGCTGGGGACTCACCCTCCTCTTCAGAGACTAAAGTTCGGCTAAAGCACCAGGGGGATGACTAGACCCGTCGACCCGTGACCCTGACACCTTTTCGACTAAGCAGTTGCTATTACTGCTGTTGATGAACATGCTGCTGGTGGTGGTGGTGGTGG
>CAJNJA010078830.1:0-21175 GCA_905231915.1 Symbiodinium necroappetens
GCTGTAAGGCGCTGTGGCGCTTCCGCCAGGAGGCCTCGGTCTCCTCCAGCTGCCTGAAGGAGTCCTTTCAAGGGGCTTAGGGTGTAGGGTTTGGGGTTTAGGGGTTTAGGGGTTTAGGGTTTAGGAAGTTTACGGTTTAGGGTATAGGTTTCGGATTTAGGAAGTTTAGGGTATAGGGTTTAGGGTTTAGGAAGCAGGAAGTTTAGGGTTTAGGGTTGTTCCTACATGGTGACACAATAATAAGTCTCAGGAGCCCACAAAATACTCTTCGTAATTCATTAGGGTTCTGTTTTAAGGCTTAGTAGAAGGTCCTTTTCTTATAAGGGCGCCGTACTCTTGGACCCTAGTTTAGAGAACTAGACAGTAGGGTTTCTGTAGTAGGAAGCAGTAGTTGGGTATCCCCCCTCAAGGCAACTCTTGAAGGATCCCTTAGAGGAGGCCTTAGAGGTGCTTAGGATCCTTGGGTAGGTATCCAGCACATATCTACTTAGGATTTAGGGTTTAGGGTAGCCAGGGATCCTTGGGGTTTTGAGCTTCCGGAGAGCCCAAATGTCGCTCCACTATTCTAGTTTGGTTTTAAGGTTTAGGGTTTGGGTGATTTCTAAGGGGTTCCGAAGCGTTTAGGGCTTTGGGGTTTTAGGGCTTGGGGCTTTTGAGGGTGTTCAGGCTCAGAGCTTTTGAGTTCTGGGTTCAGCGGCTCAGGGCTTTTTAGAGTCAGGGTTTCCTGGTTCAAAGTCACAAGCGGGATCACAAAGGCATGTCGGAGGCCCAAGTCAGGCAAAAGGTAGCCTTGAAGCTTTGGAGTTTAGGGTGCAGAGTACCGGCTGTGTTCCTGTTTGATGCGGAGCGGGCTTGATTCGATGATCCACGAAAAGGGTGTGATTCCTGTCCGCGAGAAGAACACTGCGGGTGATGTCTCAACATCACAGGAAGCCTGAGTTGCTCACAGTCAACCCACAAGATATACTCCAAACTCAAAGGCTGTAAGCCCAAAGTTCGAGACCGGAACCCCCAAGCCCTAAATCTCGCAGAATGCTGAACCTCGCCTGGCTTATGCGAGCTGTGAGAGCGTAAATCTCTCAGAATGCTTGGTTCTCAGGACGCGACTGTGTTCAAGTCAACGTGAAGTTCTTCCCCAATCCAGGGCCGGAGCCTTTGTTGACTGTAGAGAAAGCACGGAACTCTCAAACGAACTGGTTTTCTCGAGGTTCTTTGGTTAAAAGTTTTTTCGGGTTGCCGGGCATGATATTCCAAGACGAAAAAATTCCTTTCCTCCGTTCGTTCGACCCGAAGAAGTCCTCTGCAAGACCAGATATGGACGCCAAGAAGTAGCACACAATTAAGGCATCTCAAGCCACAACCCATCGTAGAGACACCCAGAATACTTCAAGCAACGGCATTCGTCAGAACTCAATGGGCGAATTCGACTTGAGTCTTTCCTCCGGCACCCTTAGGCTTCGAGTTGTGGGCAACGAAACTGCCTGGAGGAGTTGGGTTTTGAGTTCTGTAGGGGCCTCAATAATTGCCTACATTATTTTGAGGGTTCCTTGTTATAAGTAATTAAACTGTAAAGGAGCCAAAAACCCTATTCGAATTTGCAAGGCCTCTCCATTAGGGCAAGAAGATTTTCCAGACGCGGGGCTTCGAAAATCCTGTGCGCACGGATTTGAAATTTACGGGTTTGGGTTCAGGATGGACGCTTCTTGCTTATCACGTTGGGATGTTGCGGGATTGAGATTCCCGGCTCGAGAATTCTGGTGCTTAAACTGAGCAGAATCCATCAATCAACCGAAGCATGGTTCAAGTCTAAGATAGGGGCCTAAATAGTTAGAATGAGCTTTTGAAGTATAACTTTTACTCATTTTCTGGACCTCTTCCTCGCCACCCATTGCCATCTCCAAAAACATGAATGGCAAATAACCAGAACCCAATACCGTTTGATGAAGCCATATGAATAAGGACCTCGCTGCAAGAATCACCCTTGTTGGGCTTGCAGGGGAGACCCCTAAACTCAACAGTGCTGAACAGTCCTAGAATCCTAAAACCCCAAAAAAAGACTTTCCAAATGGGGTTTGGGCCAGAATCCACTCAGGTTCGACGCATATCGCCACTTCCGGCAGCATGGGCGAAACCAGCCGGGGCCTTGAACCCTAATGGCACAGGGCTTTGATTCAAACGCTGCCGGGGGGCGGGTTTCAGGGCTTCAGCGCTCAGCGAGAGCCTTGAAGTCTGAAGCTTTCGGAGAAGCTGCTCCATGCTTCTCCATTCAGAACCCGGGTGCTTGGAACTTGGGACTTGGTGTCGATGCCGTTCACACTAATCCCGGATGGTTTTTCAGCCTGCACATCCCGAAACCAGCCTTTAAACCCTTAAAACCCCTCAATGCACAACCTTAGCACCCCAACCTTGAACACGAAACCCTTAAGCACTAAGCCCTTGAATCCAAACCTTGTGAGCATATTAGCTCCGAAGATTCGACCCCGTGAGCCACTTTATATGCTACAATACAGTGGCATATCACATAAAGTAATATCATATAAGAAAAGATCGTATGGGATAACAAAAGATTTTCATATCAGCGTAAGCAGATATAAGACCATATAAGATAATATAAGATAAGTTAAGATACTATAAAGCAACACTGTATAGCATACTGTCATATGATATGGTTTAAAATGGAAAAATACAAACCATAGCATACTAGATAATACAGCATGACACAACATAAAGTTACATGAAATAACGTAGCATATTACGGGATAGTGTAATGTAATGCAATATAGTATAGTAAAGTATACTGTCGTACAGTACAGTGTAATATGGTGTTCTGTAGCTTGCGTAGGAAACTTCAATCTTGTATAGCACTGTTTAATACCGTAGCATATGGTATGATATGATATAACGCCATATCAGGTAATAGAAATTTGATTTATATTAATATCGTATAATATAAAATAGTATAACATAATATAGCATAAGATAGTATCATGCAACATAGTAAAGTAGAATGTGATAGGATAGAATTCAGCATAATATCAATGAATTTAAAAGAAAAATATAGCATAAGAGATCAGAGAATGTAGTGCCCTCGACAAGAAAAGAATAGAATAGAATTGGAAAGCATGGAATATAGCATGATAGTGATATGACATTATATAAAACCGTACAACATGGTATAAGGAGTCTCCTGGAACGCCTTCATGAGATGCAGGCCGAGGCCAGAGGGCAAGGGCTCATCAGAAATTTTGAAATGGCTTCAACAGGGTTTAGGGTCTAGGGGTTAGGGGTTTAGGGTTTAGGGCTGTTTATACAGGGCGTTTTTAGGGGGGTTTCAGGGTTGTTGGGCGTTCATTGGTTTAGGGCTTCGGGTGGATTGTTTGAGTTCCGGAGTTAAATTACACCGTTTGTTCAAATGCGGTGTCGATTTTTTTGGTATTAAGCGTCAACGCATTGTAGACATTTAACGGAATTTAACGCGAACACCCAGCCCCTAACCCTATAACCTGAACCTGTCCCTGTGTTCCTGTAAACCGGCATTGGAGGCTCAGAACATAGGGAACCCCTGTCTCCTACAGACGGTTTGCCGAAGATTGAGACCGCCTTCCTTAGCAAAAAAAATTTGAAGAGTCCCTAACACCCGTTCAACCCTCCAAGTTTAAGAGACCTCCAGACCCTGCGCAGATTGACAGCTGCATCCGGATGTACATGGGCCCCGAGGAGTTCGCGAGGATGGAGGCGAAAGCAAGGGTATGAGTTTCGGTTTAATGAGCGGTGCTTTCTGGGCTTCATGATACCACCTACTACTACTACTACTACTACTATTACTACTACTACACCTACTACTACTACTACTACTACTACTACTACCTACTACCTACTAGCTACTACCTACTACCTACTACCTACTACCTACTACCTACTACCTACGACCTGCGACCTACGACCTACTACCTACTCTACCTACTGCCTGCTGCCTACTGCCTCCTGCCTCCTGCCTGCTACCTGCTACCTGCTACCTACCACCTACCACCTACCACCTACTACCTACTACCTACTACTTACTACTGCTTACTACTACTTACTACTACTTACTACTACTACTACTACTACTACTACTGGCACCATCGTTGCGGTTATTATGTTGTCAAGAGTTCTTCATATTCTCAAATTCCAGCTTCAACGATGGAACCTAAAGTTGGCGGGTGCCAAGCAGCACGTGGCGTTGGTGATGGTAAAGGCTCAGGGCTGAGGGTTTAGGGGTTAGGGCTTCGGGGTAACTCAACGAGGTCATGTTGAAGTCGCGATCTTGCTGCAGACCGAAGCCAGATAAAGTCCATCATCCCAGAACTGTTCCATGATGATGGCGGTTCTGAGCTGTCCTTTCTCAAGCAGGTCTTCTCGTGTGCACATCCCATGCTTGCAAGTGCTCGTGAACCTTCACAGCTACCCTGATGCTGAGGTGTTGCACATGCATTGGTGAATCTAGCTCGTCGCTGTTCTCAATGCAACACGGACATGGCCTCTTGGTTTTTAAGTCTAGTATACTTGACCTTTGTACCTGGGACTTCTGTGCTCACAATCTCCCAACCTGAGGACTGTACCCGTAAGACACAAGCGAGCAGTGAAGAATTACCAGCAGTATTCCTGAACTTTCCTGAGTATGACTATACTACTAAGCCCTAAACCCTAAACCCTAAAGCAGCGAGTGGAAAAGGGTCGTGCAAAACAAAAAGGAAACTAAACCGCTATAGTACACCATACCTAAAGACAGGCTCGTCAAGCAGCTGCCGCTGCTGCGGAGACCGCAGCTGCGGATGCAGCGAGAGAGCAACGCGAGGCCTTTTTCAGAAGCTTCGGAAACCCTAACCCCTTAGGGTTTTTAGAGCTTCAGGGTTTTCCCGGAAACCCGAACCCCAAAAGGTTTTAGGCTTTAGGGTTTTCCCGGAAGCCCTAAACCCAAGCCCAAAAAGGGTTTTTTTTGATGTTTTCGGTGCGGAGTTCGGGTGTTGGGAAAGGAGTCCTAGGGCCACCGAAGGTTCTGAGCTGAGGGAGAAGAGCTTGGGCTTTGGGGCTCCCGAAAGGGGCAAGAAAAATCCTACTTCACTTCAGTCCTTTAGGGCCTTTAGGGTTTAGGGGATCCTACTTCACTTCAATCCGTTGGGGTTTATGGGGTACACCTGGAAGGAAGAAGAGGCTTTTGGTTTTTTTGTCCGCACGAGTAGCTTTGACAGAGAGAAAGGCTGCTTGAACCCTAGGCCCGAGGCCTAAAAACGATCGTAGAGTCCACTTTGGGGGTTGTTGGGAGTACCAGGGTTTACGACATCTCAAAGGCCCTGGCCTGGGAAGATGATACTTGTGGCACCCCTTATGTGGTAGCCTAAGAAGATAACTTAAAAGCAGTAGCTTTCGAGGAGCCCTTGTAATATCCCTTCGAGTAGTGCTCTAGGACGTAGGGTCAGTGTAGGGGCCAAAAAAGACGTACCAATATTATTCTTAGGGTTCCTTATTATAGTTATAGGATGATATACTCCTAAGCCCTATTCTAATTATTAAGGGCCCTGCATTAGTATTCAGGGTTGAGGCGAAGGCTTTGAAGGTTTAGTGATTGCTTCAGGGCTTTCGGGTTTGGGGATTAGAGACTTAATGTTCAGAGGTTTGTGGGCGTGGTGGTCGTGACCCTAAGCCCAAAAAAACCTCATGCGACCCTAAACCTCAATAAGGGGATTCTCAGTCCTGTGTCACGTCCGAGCTGTGAGAGCGTAAACCCTGAACCCTAAACCCTAAAGCTTAAACTCCGAACCCTAAGCCCTGAAGCTGAAACCCTGAACCCTAAACCCCCAACTCGAAGTCCTGAATCCTAAGCCCTGAAGCCCTGAAACCCTAAACCCTAAGCCCCAAAGAGCCCTAAATCCTAAACCCTAAAGAGCCCTAAACCCTAAAGAGCCCTAAACCCTAAACCCTAAAGAGCCTAAGCCCTGAAACCCTAAAACCCTAAACCCTAAACCCCAAGACACCCCCAAACCCTAAACCCTAAGACACCCCGCAAACCCCAAGGCCCTGAACCCTAAGCCGTGCAGGCGGCCGATATGGAGCAGGCCGACGACGAGTCGCGAAGGGTGGAAGATGCAGCGCGAAGCCCTGGAAGCGGTTTTGGGTTTGGGGGTGTCTTAGGGTTTAGGGTTTTGGGTTTGGGAGCGTCTTAGGGTTTTGGGTTTGGGAGCGTCTTGGGGTTTAGGGTTTGGTGGTGTCTTAGGCTTTAGGGTTTGGGAGTGTCTTAGGCGCTGGCCGGCAGCTCAGTCCGTGCTGAAAAAGGGTGTCTTAGTAGTAGCGTAGGTAACCATGAACTTTTGTGGGGTACTATTACTATCGATCCTATACTCTCGAAGGTTAGCCTTGAGTTCTCCTAGGAAGTGGGGTGTGTAGGTTTCGGGGGGGGTTAGCACGACCCTGAAATACTCTCCTATCTTTGAGGCAGTGGTATGTAGACAGAAAGTTGTTGAAGACGCAAGGCTTCTGATCCACTCACTCGCTAGCAAGTTAAGTTAAATCGCTGATTGACTACTGGATCGGGGAATGAACGAACTAGTTTGCTATCTAAGCGACAGCGAATCTAAACTAGACGAAGCTACTCTTGAATCAACCAAACCAAGCGGCTGCGGTAAACCAACTAAACCAACCAACAAACCAACTAAAGAAGCTATCTAGCTGGTTAAATGACTGCCTGATGAACTCGGACCATATCCCCAGTGAACCGCGGCAGAGGCAGATGACTTCAAATTTGCGTTAATCCCAACACCGACAATCTCGTCCGAGACATGCCACGACCACCTGGAATACTATCTGGGCAGTTCTCTAAATTAGGGTTCCCCTTTTCCGTCCCAGAAATACTTCGGCACCCTTATAAAACGGGCCCTAAAAGGGACCCTGATTTAGAGAACTACCCATCTTCCTCGCTCCCGTGCTTTGGGTCGGAAGACTGGTAGCATTAGGGAGACCCCTTAAAGGGGACCCTTCTGAGCCCTACTTCTGGCTCTCTTAAATGGGACCCTATTGAGAGAGGGTCTGTATCCCCAAGGGTCCCCCTAATCCTAACTCCCAGTCATGCCCAGGTGCGTTCAGAGGAGGCGAGGGGGGGGAAGGGCGGGTGACCTGTTGCGGAATTGCCCTACTCTGCTCCAGCTCGGAATGCGCCCCGAGATCGGGTTGGATTTAAATTAACTAAAGGGTTCCTAGTGAGGTGATCGGGCGTCAGCCACAGAGAGGGAGGGAGAGACACATATAAATGGGTGGATGGCTGGACGGATGGAGTGAGACAGCGTTTGAGAGAGAGAAGGAGGGAGAGGTAGGTGCATATGCACACGCATAGAGCTGCTGCTCGCTACGGTTGCGGAGGGCCTGCGCTGAGTTGCCACGAGTTCGGACCTAGTCCACACCTCAAGGCGTTTTCAATCGCTCATACAAGCGACACCTCTGTGAACGCAGTACGCAATACGGTGCTGCAGCACTCAAAAGCATGTAGACCCACCGAAGCCTGCAAGCCGAGATCTTTGTTGTTATTGTACTTGTGTCTTGCCTCACAAAACTTCGTAACTTTAGACTTGTAGAAAACCCCTCAAACGAGCCCCAAACCGAAGAGATTCTCGGAGCTCTGGTTATGGTTGAGGTTGAGAGCCACTGCAGAGTAGACTGAGATCTATGTAGTATACCGGGAGTATCGAAAAAGAAGAGAAAGAATACTAGTGACTTTAATTCATTGTTTGGTCATTGTTTGGTAGTAATCATGGTGGTAACAATAGTCACCCAGCCATATGAATAGTAATAAGTGGATGGAGAACGCGTACGAACTTCATAGAAATCAAATCAGTAGCGTTGGCAAGCTCAGCATCATGCCCTTTACGCTGTACGTTCACTGGGCAGAACCTTCACTTGGTTTTTTAACCTCTGTAAACAGTTCTATGAGGACTTCTCGTTTCCATATCGCAAAACCCTAAGTTAGTGATTACGACCCCCTGTGCCGGAACCAGAGACAACACATAATGCTCTTGCCTACGTACATACCTAGATATGTATTGATGAAGGAATACTGCTTTGCTTCTGAAACTGCAGAAGAGTGCTTAGTATGATTCACAGTGCCTAGCGGAAACCCTTCAAACTCCTACAAAATGGAACCACCAAAACCTTAAACCGGAAAAACATTGGACCCCAAACCCTAAACCCTGCATTTGACTGTACCCTGCAATGCGGCCTTCGTCCTAGCTAAAACCCTAAACCCCTAAAAACCCCAAAACTATAAAAGAGCCCCCGACAGGAGGCTCGCGAGGCGGCCCTGGAGGCGGAGCGCCAGCGCCTGGCCGAGGAGGCGGCGCGCAGGGAGGAGGCGCCCCCCCAGCTTTGCTTAGAGGGTTTTTGGGTTTTAAGCGGTTTTGGGGTTTTGGGGTTTGGGTTTTTAGGTTTTGGGTTTTGGGTTTAAGGTGTGGGGTTTAGGGTTTAGAGTTTAGGGTTTTAAGGTTTAGGGTTTAGGGTTGAAGGGTTCCTTCAAGGGCTCGTTCTGATTGGATCTTTAGGTCACTATAAAGGTTGAGGGTTTCAAAGGGGGTTTAGGGTTTTGCTCAGGGTTAGGCGGTTCTACAATCTGTAAGGTTTTGGCTTTCTGAAAACTTCTATAGTCTGTAGGAGTTACTAGATAAATTGTTCGTTTGGGGTTCCTAAGAGGTGCCTTCGTATTTGTAGGCTCTGCGTAATGGGGTTTAAAGTTTCGGGATGTAGGGTTTGGAGAGTTTCTTTGAAAGTCTTCAGCGGCCTCTATAAGTATTACCAGTAGGGCTATTAGGGTTTCGAGGGGCCAAAAAAGAGGTCCTTCTCATATTTATACTATGGTATAACCCACAACCCTATTCCAAGTATCAAGGCCCTGAATAACAGGGGTTTCGAGGAGGTTTAGTGAAGAGGGCTTAGAGGGCTCTAGCTTTGCTGCAGGGCTCCGGGGTCGCTGTTTCGAGCTATGGAACCCTGGCTATGGGATTTACCCTATAGAATAAACCCCGATTACTTGGAGGTTCATGGGTAGTTATAAGTGGGGTTATAAGTGCCCTAATATGGCTTATAAGTATAGTTATCCTACTTATAACCCTACTTATACCTACCCATGAACCTCCAAGTAAGGTCAAGATCACGCACAGCTAGCGGCAGACATCGGGGAGATCCCGCTGTTCGTGTTAAGGAATTTGATTTAAGCTACCATAGTTTAGGGTTGCTTTGCGGGTTCTAGAAGGGGTCAGGGGAGATCTATAGTAAACAACGTGGCTTCCTTATTCTGATAACTTAATTCAAAAACAGTCCTGCGAAAGGAGGAGAGCATCAGCAAAGTCAACGAGGCCACTTGCGACGTCCGAAGCACGAAGTTCCAAGCCAAGGGTTGGGCTTTGTTTCGGGATTGAGATCTTGGCTATGTCTAAAACAGGCGCCTAAACAACGACCAATACAATTCTGGGGTCCCTTACTATATGTATAGTATCTTATAATACAGTATAGTATACCGCAACACCTAGTTATTAACACTGTTTCGGGGGTCCCTGATACTATATCTATAGTATCTTATGGTATAGTATACCGCAACACCCTATTCTAGTTATTTAAGGCCCCTACATTATGTCTAAGAAGTCGATCTTCAGGCTCCGGTACCGAGTCCCAAGGCCCTCCGCCAGCAGACTGGAAAGGCGGTGTAAACGAAGCCAGGTGCTTTTAGGGGTTTGGGGTTTTATTAGGGTTTAGGGATTTTGGTTTTTAGGGTTTAGGGGTTTAGGGTTTTGTGGTTTTTAGGCTTTAGGGTTTAGGATTTAGGATTTAGGGGTTTAGGGTTTACGTAAAGCCACACTGGCCATGCCGTACTCGTTGCTGACTCCGATAAGGTGACAATCGTAACAGGAAGCAAGGCCAGTAGAGAGAGGTAGAGACTGTTGTATCATAGGGGCCTAAATAAGTAACAGTCCTGTGTCTTTCGAGGGTAGGGGTCAATCTTCTAGTGTTTAAACCCTAAACCCTAATCCCTAAACCTTTTGGCATGATATACCCCATGACCCATGAAGGCCCCCATGCAGCTAGCTGAGGGCAGCTTCAAAGTGATAGCGCTGCGGCCGGTTAGGGATTAGGGTTTAAGGTTTAGGGTTTAGGGTTTAGGGGAAAGCAAACATACATCCTCTCACCCACTGGCCGAAACACTGACGACAAGTTCATAGTTTCATTGAAAATGCCAAGGCTGCTTAGCGCGTGCTTTCAAGTTTCATGGTTGGCCTTGGTGCTGGCCTGAAACGCACCGGAAAGTTTCAAAACACGGAGTAATCTCCTACAGGCTATAGTCACAAGAACCCTCTTACAAGACGCTCCTAACCCTCAATTCTGGGCCCTGAATTTCCTGAAAGGCCAAGCTCCTGCCCTGTGCCTCTCTACAGGGGCAGAGATTTGGGACTTTCCGAAAATTAGGGTACCTTGTTTTGGGGTCCTTGCAATAAGGATCCTACTATTAAGGGTACTATATTAGGGTCCCCTATTTTCGGAAACCCCATTTATGTTCAGGGCTTCTTTTTCCACCCTCAGGTCTTGGGGTCGCCCCAGCACGCAGCACCCCACAACCACACCTTCACCTGCTACTTGCAGGTTCATGGGTAGTTATAAGTAGGGTTGTAAGTCCCCTAATACGGGTTATAAGTATAGTTATCCTACTTATAACTACCCATGAACCTCCAAGTAGGGCCTATCTGCCATTGCACCGTACCATCATCTCCTGAGGTCGTGTTGAGGATCTCGGCATATGGGAAAAGACGGGTATAATAAAGTAAGCCTCTTGACAAGAAGCCTGTAAATCTACTGAACATTCCAAGCCCTGCATTCAGAACCCTCGTAGCCTTGTTCCAAATGCGAAGCCCTACATGATCATATCACGACCCGAACCTCTAAACCCTCACTACTACAATTTCAAACCCCAGATTCGTGCTAGAACCCTAAAACTCGTACATGCCAAGACTCCCAAAATCCCCCAGACGCCTTCGCCCCTCCCCACCTTCCCAAGGCCCCAGGAGTTTAGGGTTCAGGGTTTAGGGTTTAGCGCCCCAATACTCCTTAACTGAGTGCTTAATGTACACGGGGAGGTCCGGACTCTCTTGAAAAGCCTAGCAGTCAAACCCAAGCCCAGGCCCTAAATCCGAAACTTGCAACCCCAAACCCCAAAGTCCAACACCCTAAAGCCCGAAATCCTATGAAATCCCTAGAAAGCTCTAAACCTCAAGCGCTTTGCTTCAGGCCTTGGCGAACTTTGAGGCAGCTGCTGAGGATGCAGCCATGGCGGAGGTGCCTCCGGGCTTGGGGGTTTGAGGGATCTACGAAGCGTTCTTTGAGGATGTTGTTAGGGCTTTGCTGTTTAGGATTTGTGTTTAGGGCTTGTTGGGCTTAGGGTTTTAGAGGAGAGAGGGTCTAGTATGTTCTTCTATTGTTTTTGGAAATGTTTGTGGGTGCTATGTTTCAGGCTGGCATTACATTATCACATGACAGAATACAACATAAAAAAAAAATGATGTAGTACAGAATCTAATGTATTCTTGCTGGGCTTGACCCTACAGTCAGGCTGCTCCGGACTCTTGCAGAAGTTCGGGGTCTCGCAAAAGGGCTGGGCTCAGCAGCGCAAGACACCGCGCTAGGGCCCTCTAAATGGGGTTTCGTTGAGGTTCTATTATTTTGAGACTCTTGTGGGGATCTCCGCCTTGCGCAACAGGAAGGAGGCCTACACCTGGAGATTCAGGGTGGTTCGCACGAAGGGTGTGTCTGTTTTTCGTGGCGTATGACTATATAGGGACTATACGGGAAAAGTACGACTAATGTACTAGCCTAGATCCAGACACCTCCAGAGCAAGACCCCCGAAGTTTCCAAACCGTCAGAGACGAGGTGGCAGAGCAAGGGGCAACATCGTCAGCGACGAGCGCTGTAGTGGAGGGCGAGGCACCGCTTCTGGGTTGTTGATGCCTTGACACGGTTTAGGGTTTAGGGTTTAGGGTTGAGTTTGTTGCCGGGGGCCGGCAACTTGTGCCGAATTGATGCCGCTACCTCTTAATCTATGAGGCTCGTGGCACGTTTGTAGTTTCTTCCGTTTTGGGGTTGGGGTAAACCCTGTTCCTTTGTATGGGCTCAATATTAAAGTCCCTATGATCCCTTTTCAAACAGCCGGATCTATTCATTAGCGGTCTCTTTCGAGGGTCACAGGTCACTCTGAGCCAGCTACCTTGCTCTGTCATGAGCAGTTTTGTCTTGAGGGATCTTCTGCAAGACACTCTGCGGGTCGTCGCTTGGACATGCTGTTCTGTTCAATGAAAAAGAAAGGGCTCTGCCCTTATACTCGGCGGCAGCCAGGTTCCTCCAGCTTCCAATGCTGAAGCTGCTCAGCAGGCGCCAGCAGAAGCCTCTGCCGGTCAGGAGATCTGCAAGGGATTGCGATACCGCTTGTCAAGGGTTTAACAGGGTTGTTATTTTGGGTATTGTAAGATAGTGTGTAAGTAGGTACTTTTATGGAGGTGCTGTAAAAGTTTGGGGCTTGCGCTTACATGTTGGGTGAGCATGAACCTTCTGCCTCAGCCGCAAAAACCTTCAAGTTTGTAGTCAGCAGTGCGGTGGGTTTGTGATGAAAAACTAGGGCTTTGTTGCTTGCACCTGGCAACGTCGATCTCTAAGCTTCCCTGAGCAAGCAGGATGTTGGCGACCAGTCGGCGACGTCCGCAGCAGCGAATGCTGCCCCAAAAGTTGAGGCCGGGGCCTTTGAATGCCTAGAGTGGAGTTTCGGGAGTGTGATTTCGGCTTTAGGGTGTGTTGCAAGAAATTACGTGTGCCCGGTCCTTGAACAATCACGGCTTCCAACATAGCGGGCTTAGGAGCAAAAAGCCACAAGCTAAATGACCGACGAGCGCAAGGACAGGGAGCACAAGGACGAAGTTCTCACATCAGTTCTGTAGACATGTGCTTTGCCGCTTGCCGCTGTCTTCGTGATCAGAGTGGTGACGACCGCGAGAACAAACCTGGCCCAGAGAATAAACAAATCCGTCTCTGCGCCGCAATCACCGCGACTGCTCAGCCATTCTATGCTTTTTCTGAAGAGCCGCACCACACTAGAAAAGCGTGCCAGTCGGCCACGATTCTTTTGCCGTCCACAAGCACTTTGGCTGGGTTTTGCCGCAGAGGGGGAGCCAGTTAGTATCTGCTGAAAGTGAAGGAAAGTTGAGGGCTGCCATGGCGGGCAATCACTGCTTGCTTTATTTAGCCGGCGCCCCATTCCTACTGACGCTCGCGCCTAAGCCATGCCCAATCTAGCAAGCCCTGCCACGCCAAGAAGTCGAGCATCAGCTTTCCTTGCGAGCTGGCACTTCGCAAAGCAGCTCCTTGTTGTTTCTGCTGTTGTTCTTGCCGTTGCCTATGTGACCCCTTCTGTGCTGTGAGCCGTGTGAGCAGTGATGCCGGCCAGGCTCCTCGAGCCTCCAATGCTGAAGCTGCCGAGGGCCTGGTGGCGGAAGCAACACCCGAGCAGGAGAGCCGAAACGAGGTTTAGGGCCTTTAGGGTTTAGGGGCTTTCTGATTTGGGTTTTTCGGCATCTTGGCCGTCGAAACTCCAGTCCGGATGTCCCCATGCCTTCAAACCCTGCACTATTGAAATTATTGGAGGCGTTCAGGGGCTTCTGAAGCCCGAAACGACGTGAGGCGGCCTCGGCGTCTGCAACTGCCTTGGAGAAGGAGGGCAGAGAAGAGCAAGGCGAGTGATTAAGGGTTTGCATGGTGCCTTTTTGAGGGGCCCTTGAGGCTTCCAGAAGGGATAAATGGGAGAACTTTAGCCTTTGTGGCCTTATGTATATTCGGTCTTTAGACCGTTTGAGTTTGTATGGGTTTAGGACGTGTCTCTTGGTGGCTTTGGGCTTGAGGTGTTGAAGGTCTAGGTCCATTTTTGTGGATCGCTTCCCGCCCAGAGAGACCAACACCCCTCAATTGAGGAATGCACTTTGAATCATAGTTTCTTGAGGCCCTTATAGTCTAATTGAGGCCCTTATAGCTTATTGAGGCCCTGATAGTTTAATTGAGGCCCTTATAACGTTATTGAGGCCCTTATAGTTCTTTGTATATTCCTTTAATTAAGGAGGTCTGGGGCGGAAAGATGAAGCAAACTCGATTTCCCATGCGCTGCACCGGGGAGGCGCGATCCGGGACATGCTGCCAGAGGCCAGGCAAGAGATGTGGCAAGGGCCAGGGCTTCAATAAGCCTGAGCAAGTACCTGTGGCCCAAAAGACCTAGCTTTTTAAGGAACTCTCTCTCTCTCTATATATATATATATACACCCTATAATATGGAACCCTGAAAAGGTAGGTCTTTTCGGCTACAGGTAGCAATTACTATAATAATAAGTTCCTTGCCGTCATTGAGACTATGCATGACCAGGCCCCAAAACCCTAATCTAATTATGCAGGCCTCGAGTAACTGAAAGGTTTCTTGAAAGTAACCTTTGAGTACCCTGATGTTTCAACCTTATAGCAAAATAATGTCATCTCTGCGAGGCACTGCCCGAAGCCCCCAAAGACTACAAGGCCGCTAGAAACCTTGTATTCGACCTGGACCCCTCAGGCTTGAGCTTTGAGAAGGTGTGAGAAGTAAGCCTTACGGTTTAGGGTTTAGGGTGCCAACAAAAACCTGGTGTGGGGCTTGATGCCTACTTCTCCGCCGAAGCCCCGAGGCCCGCTGAAGCCTTTCAACCTGAAGCTTTCCCTTGGCCCGACCTCAGCTTCCCCCCAGAACCCAAAACGCTCGAACGCCAAAGCGCCAAGTTGATGGAAAAAAGCCCACAACCAAAAAACCCAGAAATTCCTGAAGCTTCCCTTTCAGAAAAGGCAGGGTCCCCAGTTGAGGTGCCCCGAAAACCGGAGCCGCCCTATCGCGAGCCCGGAGAGGCACGGGTTGAATTTAAGGCTCTCTGTAAGGGTCCTATTCTGGAATGGTTTTAGGGTCTGGAAGTTTAGGGTTTAGGAGGTTGGGGGTTCAAGGGTTTCGGGCGCAGGGTTGTTGCGTCATCGCCGTTCGGACTTTGTTTCGGAGCTTCGAAGCTGGCTTTCCCCCCAAACCGCAACATGTTCCCAGAGAACCCAATACCCCGTGATTAAGGAATATACCTTAAATCATGATATTAAGGCCCCTATAATTTGAGGTATAGTCCTTAATTAAGGGGTATTGGGCTCTCTATGTTCATACAAGCCTTGGAAGAGGTGCAGGGCTTCGGAGCCGAAATCCTGAGCCCCCCTTGACCCTAAAACTTATGAAGCCCTGGAGAACCATCGTCCGAGCAGAAGGGAAGGAAGCCATGAGACCGTGCATTGCAGCCTTGAGCCCTTGGAGCCCCAAGCCCTTCCCCTAGAACCGCTACACCGCTTTGCAGGCAAGCAGACCCCCGAGACCTGCAAAGCGCTCCTCTGGGCCCTACATGGGGGTTTCCGAAAATAGGGGACCCTAATATAGCAGGATCCTTATGATAATGGACCCCCAAAGAAGGTACCCCTTGTTTTCGGAAACTCCCACATAGACCTGAAATGCTCTGAATATGAATCGTATGTACGACCATTCCCTGAGAGTCCTTTCTAGCTCAGTACATTATATCCCAAAATCCCAAACCTATTACTACGCCTATTCCTTAACCCCTGAACCCTAAGCCCCTAAACCCCTGAACCCTAAACCACTAAACCACTATCCCTCAACCCCTAAAGCCTAAGCTCCTGGTGTCGACGTACCAGGAACCTCGCCTAGGCTTGCCCGAGTGTGAGTGCTGAAACCCCTAAACCCTAAACCAAACCCCAAACCCCTAAACCCTAAACCAATAAACCCTAAATCCCTAAACCCTAAACCCTAAACTAAACCCCTACACCCTTAAACCCTAAACCCCTACACCCTTAAACCCTAAACCCCTACACCCCTAAACCCTACGACGTAGTCCGTTGAGGAAGCCCCCGAGCCGCTGGAAGTGCCGAAGCCGGAGCAGGCCAAATGCCCCTCCCTGCCGTCGTCTGGCTTCGTCTTCGGGTTTAGGGATTTAGGGGGTTTAGGGTTTTAGGTGGTTTAGGAGTTTAGGGTTTAGGAATGTAGGGTTTAGGAATTTAGGGTTTAGGGTGTAGGAATTTCATTTAAGTTACCATAATAGAGTCTATCCTAAATGATACGGTTTCTTTATGATGGTAACGTAAACTAAGTCCCTCAACAAGAACCCCGGAGTTCTTGTAGGGCTTTACTGTAGGGGCCTAAATAGTGACCAATACTATGTTGGGGGGGTTCCTTTCTTAATTATAGTATAAACAACCCAAAACCCCATTCTACTTAGTAAGGCCCCTGCATTATACGGTTGTTCATGGGTGATATGAGAAGGTGTTCTGGATTAAGTAGAGTTTCCTGCCGGTTTGAAGGTTCTTGTTGCAGAGCGTAGTTTACGTTACCATAAACGCCATATACAGCAAAGAACGCGTTTTCTTTATGGTGAAGCGCAATAGCTTCCTGAACAAGCAAGCATCGCCGGAACTTGAAAGATCTCCAAACGCCCTGCACCTGACAACATGCTGTGTGCAATGATTTTTCCGAGACGTCAGACAGGAGGCTGGCAACCAGCAGGAAGCATCGGCAGCAGCCAACGCTCGGGCAAAGGCGAGGCACTGAAGCTTCGATTCGTTTGAAATCCCGAACTAGACTTAAGACTCTGCTGTTGCGACGACTTGCTTCAGCAGACTAGACCTCTTACAGTGGGCTTCCCGGCGCATCTGATCCGATCCGCTCACATCGTGCCCGCACGTGCACCCGAATCCGTGTGAAGATGCACGTGCAGCAGAAGCAGGCAAAATACCGAATCCCCGTTCATGTTTTCTTCATGTTTGTCAGCCTTCCAGGTCTGCAAGAGGCCCTGTGAACAGGTCTCCTCACTAGAATGGGTAGTGAATTCGCATCGAGATTCTACGACCAGCCATGTGCCCGCACAAGCGCACTCTGCCAGGCGCATACACGCGTCATGGGTGGTCACTGGCTCCTTAAGACTCCGCAGATTCCATGCCACATCAAGAAGCTGAGCTCTAGCTTTTCTAGGGCGTGGCATCTCACTGAACTGACAATGATGTGCATGGCTTCGCCCTTTGCTTTAGAGCTGCCGGCCAGGTTCCTCGAGCCTCCATCGCTGAAGCTGCCGAGGGGGTGGCAGAAGCGACCGACGGTCAGGAGATCTGCAACGGAGGGCGCTAGGATGTGTAGTTGAGGTGACAGTGTCGATTATCGGGGCCTCAAAAACATGTGAGGCATGTCGCATTAAGGATCATTTATGCATCAGGACTCTTGTTTAGAGAATACTCCACCTGGCTTCACCCGAACGATTCGAGCCCTTCGTCGGAACTCATCGAACCTGAAGCCTCGGGAAGGATAGAGCCTCAACCAACAATCTGCAGGCCTGTTTGCTCAGGGCCCCCGTTTTAAAAAACTTTAGAAACCCTGTTGAAAGTAGTCTACGCTTCAGTTCGGGACAGAATGTTCGAGAAGTAGTTTGGTCGTGCCAGATTGGAATCACTCGGGGCTGCTTGTTGGGAAATCCTTCACGTCAAATATCATCACTGGTATTGCGAGGAAAACGAGGCAGACGATCACTTTACTTCCCTCCAGCACTTATCTAACCCTGTCAGAAGGCAGCAACGCGCAGATCCCTCGTGTCACGCACAGTGGGTCCAATAGAGAAACACTAAACCCTAAACCCTTCACCGTCTGACCAGTCAGTCAGCCTATCCCCCTGATAGTCGGTGTGAGTGCAGCGTTCGGCTACAGTAGGAAAGAAGCCCGACTAATCACCCCGACTATTCCTTCGGGTTCCTGAAAAATCGGAGTATAGTATATGTATATATAGAAAGCTGCAAAACCCGAGTCTTGTTTTGTTACAGCTCCCTACATTGCAGAAATTAGTCCAGGAAGGCCCGTAAGCCTGAGTTCCGGAACAGTCCAGAAGAGAGGGCTCCTTCAGAAGACTTAGGGAACAGCAACCCTAAACCCAAAACCCTAAACCCCAAACCGCTGATGATCGTGTTCTCGAGTTGGTGAATCTGCCAGCTTGAGCCAAAGTGCTATCGTCGTACCCGGAACCTCGCCCGGCTTGTCCCAGTTGGTGCTGAAACCCTAAACCGTAGAGGGCTCCTTCAGAAGATTTAGGGAAAAAACCCTAAACCCTGAACCCCTAAACCCCTAAACAGCAACCAGCATTCTTCCCGGCTGTGCCAAGCAGCTGCGGGTTGTGAGATCTGAAGCCTTAGCATGATGGGAGCTGGCCGGGCTCTTCAAGAGAGCTACTACGGTTGATGATATACATCCTTAGCACTGCCTTAGGGAAGTTAAGGATTTAGGGTTTTGGCTGTAGGGTTTAGGGGTTTAGGGGTACTGTTGATGATATAAATCCTTAGCATTACCTTAAGGACCCTAAACTATGGGAGTTATGGTATATTCCTTATTCTGGGTAATGCAGGATTTATACCATCAACCGTAGGTGCCTCTTGCGAGCCGAAAACAGCTCTTTCCATAAACACTTCTGGGGGGCCAGAACAAAGTCATACCGGTTCCAAAACCCTAAACCCTAAATCGGATGTACGGTTTAGGGCGAGGACTCTGCTGCGGACGCAGCAGCACGGCCGGCAGATCTCCCATCCACCCAGGCCGAACCCATGTGGGAGTTTCCGAAAATAGGGGTACAATCTTTTGGGTTCTTCATAATAAGGATCCTACTATTTAGGGTACTATATTAGGGTCCCCTATTTTCGGAAACCCCCATGTGAGCAAAAGGGCTGAGAACGGACGTACGAAGGCCAAGGATCTATGGTTTCAGGTCTTGGGACCACGAAAACCGAAAGAGCAGATCGACGGGTGAGGAGAATGCGTTCGGCAAACTTATGTCTCTGAAGTACTTGGAGGTTCATGGGTAGTTATAAATAGGGTTATAAGTAGGGTAACTATACTTATAGCCCATGTTAGGGGACTTATAACCCTACTTAGAACTACCCATGAACCTCCAAGTATGTGCAGGAGAGAGTCGCAGAAGTTCCAAGTTCACTACAGCTCTAGGGCTAGGGGCAGCAATAGTGATCGGCGACTTTGCAAAATGACGGCGCGATTACCTAGCAGCAGCGGCCGCACGAGCAGAACGAGGAGAGGTGGGCTGTGCGCAACAGCAACCAGCCAAGTGCTCAGGTTGTGCGTGGATGGTTTTCTTCCCGTATTGCCAGGTATGATGACGAACAGAGACAGTGCCACTCCTGATAAACCTAATCCTGTATGACCCGAAGCATCCAAAACCGTAGCCGGAATGATGGAAATTCTGGTCCAGTCCTTAGGAATTTAGTGTTCTGGATAATGCAGGAATTCGTCTGTCCGCACTATGAAGCAAACCAAGACCCTATCGCAAAGCCGGAGCCAGACCACACCTCAATGTCCCCCATTCAAAACGAAACCTGTATAGTACTCTTACAGTAACTTAGTACCCGCATAGTACCCTTAAAGGGATCCCTCAAAGGACCTCTACTGGTGTCACGCCATAGAGAACTCTCATAAAAACCGAAAAAAGCAGGCGGAAGCAGCCGCACTGGCCGAGCCTCTTGAGCTGGCCTCTGGTGGCAGAGGGAATGAGGCAAAGCATTCGTGATCTAGGGGCCTCAATAATTCGAATTGGGTGGAGGGGCGGGGGGGTATGCTATACTATGTTTATAGAGGAACCCCAAAAGAATGAGGCAAAGATCTCCCGGGCAATACCAAGGGCTGGAAGAGTCAGGAAGCAGTATTTACCCGAGCATTTCCTAGTACGACGGTTTCATCATAATTATACACCTTATGAGGGCCCTTATGTTGCGGACATGTCTTACTGGGAGATGTTGTGACGGTTCCGATGCGTTCCTGGCAGATTTCAAGGTTGCGATGAATGTCAAAATGTCGCACGATAGGTTCGGATATGATGCGTGAGGTGTGACGAAGGTTTCGACGGATGGTGCAGATTTCTGGTTGGGGATGCACTGCTCAACAGCATGCAGGGAAAGACTCCCGTGTTGCATGTTCTTAGTCATTCGCACGATGCTGCCCACGATTGCATTTGCTGCAATGCTGTTGCGTGCTACCGCCATGAACGACGCGAATTCTTCTCGTGGCGGTCGCTGCAAACATCCAAAGCAGATTCGAACATAAATCCTGTACCTTAGCTGCACCTAAAAGCCTGAGAGCTAACCCGATTCACCTTCGCCTGCTTGTCCAACACAGGCTCCAGCCGGGCAAGATGTCGATCAGGTACCGCCTCAATCCCTCAGCCCAGAGGTGCCGCTGAAGAGCAGTCGATTTTTCAGTAGTATACAGGGGTTTCTACAAGGCACCTGCAGGGTTGAGAAGGCTTCAGAATAGGGGTTTCTTGCAAGCGTGCTTCAAGCCCTACCGTCCGTTTACTCATCCTTCTATCTGGCGTTGGCATTAGGGTCCCCCTTTTTTGCTGAAACTCCGGGCTTGAATGAGGAGACGGCAGGGAACGACGAGCGATGGGCTGGTCAGCATCTCGAAGCCGCGACGGGGGAGGTGGCTCAGACGGGCGATCTGCGGCAGGCCCGAAGCAATCCGAAGCAGCTGCGAGGAACAGGGAAGGGTGGTTTTACGTATGGTATTATTGGTCAAGCAGTTTATGATGTTATTGGACGTGTGCTTCCTGCGACTGCTGTAGCCATTTCACGGAATCCGAGCGTATGCAGGCAGCTTCAAACGCCTCGCATGGCTACAGCTCCTTAAACCCTCAACCACATCCGATAAACAAGGAAAATACCGTCAGTAAGAAAGAGAATAGATGCAGAGTAGTGCCCCGAACCTGGTAACCCTAAACCCTAAACCTGCTCTACAGGGGCCACAGGTTCGGAGCCTTTTGGAGACGGGAGGGGGTCCCTCGCCGCGTGTGCCCGTTGCTGCGAGGCGCCCGAAACCGAAGCCGAGCAAGAGCCGGTGAATCTGAAGGAGCACGGAATAGCACCGTTTGGATGGTGTTTAGGGTTTGGGGCTTAGGGTTTAGGGTAGGGTTGGGGGTTTAGGGTTTAGGGTCTTTAGGGCTTGGGGGGGTTTAATTAAGGGTTTAGGGGCTT
>CAJNJA010078841.1:0-21174 GCA_905231915.1 Symbiodinium necroappetens
AGTAGCAGTAGCAGTAGCAGTAGCAGTAGCAGTAGTAGTAGGAGTAGTAGTAGTAGTAGTAGTAGTAGTATGAGTAGTAGTAGTAGTAGTAGTAGTAGTAGTGGCAGTCGTGGTAGCAGGAGCAGGAGCAGCAATATCAGTAGCAGTAGTAGAAATAGTAGCAGCAGGAGCAGTAGCGGGAATAGTAGTAATGGCACAAGCAGCAGGATTGTATGAGCAGCATCAACCGACTTGTCGAAGCCGCAACGAAGAAGTAGCAGCACCCGTCAGAAACCGGTACTGGCATTATCCTTCTGACCGGTACGTCAACAACATTCCGCCAGGAACCTGCCATGAATTCGCCCGCGGGAAGCCCCGCGTCAGAGCCTGAACTTTGTGTGCCATTGCTTGTGTCAGAAGTGTACAGTGTACTTGCATTACTCGTGTATGCAGTAGTTCTAGTACCGACCAAAGCGCGAACAGCAGTCATGGTGGCAGTGTTAGTAGCATGAGAAGGAGGAGGATTTGCAGCAGCAGTAGCAATAGCAGCTTCAGCAGTAGCTAAGAGAGTACAGTACTGATTACGGTCACGAGATGACAACCGAAGGGTCATTCAAGACGAGCAGCTCGCGCAGCTGCTCAATGAAACGTTCTGCACTTGATGAGCGAGCATGCATGTGAGCTGAAACCCCATCTAGGAGGCATTGTTCAACCCGTAAGCGATGGTTTGTGGATTCATGAAATTGATTTCGTCTCTCAGGCTGTCCCAACGATCACTGAACTCGCTGCCAACGGCACGATGCTTAGCCGTGCCAAGTCTCATGTGCTGGGCCCGATTATTCTTATTGTTGGGGGGGTTGCGGTCGGGTGGGATTCCTGGCCTCATGGCTCTATGAGCCTTAGGAAAAGCTCCTCGGAAGCCAAGGGAAAGCCCCGAGCCCTACGGAGCCAGAGGTCCAGTCCATGGAGTTTCCCGAAGACTCCGGGGCCGAAGCCGAGAGGAGCTGCGGCTCGGGGCTTTGGGCTTTCGAGCTTCTGGCTTCGGGGTTTTTGGGGTTCAGGGTTTAGGGTTTCGGGTTTTTGGGTTGAGGAGCTTGAGGTTGAGGTTCTTGGTTCGGGTTGTTGAGGATTTAGGTTCCAAAGTTCAGGGTTTTGGTTTTTCCTATCGGTCCTGTCGTGGCCAGAGCTGTCCTCGAAAGGAGGCAGTGAATCACAAAGCAGTAGAAGTGGTAAGAAAGCCTGAAGAGGTATGGCATTGGTGGAGACAGTGACAATGCACATACTACGGATGGCGCCTCTCCTAACAAAGCCAGGCATAGTAGTCGCATCGTTGTCGTAGTAGAAAAATAGAAGGAAGCAGAAGACACGTGGAACGTTCATACTCATGCTGCCAGCAGTAGCATTTGGAATCCAGGGTTTAAGGTTGCTTCTCGTATTTATCCCACCTCTGGCAGTCGGGGACACCGGCTGGGAAGTTGGGCTTCCTGTGCGCACTGTGAGGATTCAGAAGTCAATGGACAGGTAGTGACGTAGACGAGGAGGGTATAGACCCCAGGCTGTGGACTCGTGTGGACTCTGCGTTCATTTGTGGGCCTTCACCACCAGGGATGTGAGATAGTAGCAACATGATTCGTGTAGTTGATATTCGCAAGCGGCCGCACTCCACGCATGGCTCAAGACATGTCAACTGGACTGACAGAGTTCAATCCAATAGGTGGCTGTCAGGTGCAAGTCAACCGAGCTTGTTTTGGTGACAGCTGCAGATATCGAAATGCGTTTGCAACTCGATCAAAGCATGCAGCATGTGCAGAACTCTGTCACAGTGCTCTCTTCACTCGGGTTCAAGTCTAGGACGTGGTTTTTTAGCTCCCCGGAGCGCGGCACGAGTCAAGTGTTGAGCAACTTAGCCAGCACACTGCAGCCTCCAATAGGTGGCAGCTCCGACCTTTCAGGCAGTTGGGTTGCAGCTTTGGCCGGTGCCGTCAGTCGCAAGCCGTGAAGCCCACTCAGTTGCCATGCTCTCTACAGTGGCTGCACTCCTTGTGACCAGGGCAAGCATGCCTCGTGCTCTCAGCGACGTTCGGAGAGGCGCGGAAATCGCTGACTAAAGGTGTTAGGACATGCCCCTGCTCCGGGCGTAGCTCGCTTCTTCGTTGGTGCTTTGCTGTCTTCACGGATTCGTGAGTTTCAGCTGTTAAACTGTTAAGCAGGGAAGAATGCGGAGTTGGTGTATTGCCGGTTGTGCTGGATCGCAGGGTAAGCGGAGAAGCTAAGGCCCCGAGTAGATGAGCACAGTCTAAGCCGGAGTGCTTCAGTCATTCGGCGTTCTACGCACCATCTTTGCCAATCTTGGAGTGGTCTGGGGCTGTGGTTGCCAAATGGTCGCTCTTCTGTTGCTCGCAGAAATATGTGTTCGTTTGCATCGTTTTTTGGATGTGATTGGCAGGCAGTGTGGTCAAAGCCTTGGTGGCCGCAGCAATAGGCCTGCCAGCAATTCTCTTGGGACTGCAGTTGCTTTTTACAGCTAAACAGGAAACAGTGTAGTAGTATCTGACAAGCTCTGGCTTCTGACGGTCAAACATGGATTGATCACCGACACGCAGCCCTCTGGTGGAAGAAAGCCACTTCTGACATCTCTCAGTGTCGTTCGCACTGGATCTTATTCGAACGAGCACAGATACTCAGGGCATCTCAGAACGTGCAACGAGAAAGCAGCTATTTATGTCGTCAAGTCTGCATACTTGTAGCTGAAGTAGGACCTTGCCTTGATGTGGCGAGCTCAATGGACAAACCCTGCTACGCATGATCCTGCGGCTCGCAAGACCTCAAGCGTCAAATACCCTAAACAGATAGGGCGTACAAGTCACAGCTTTAGCCGTCTGCGAAAGGACCAGCTATCTGCATCATCGTTTGCTGTCTCCTTTTGGTTCTGGCTATCTACTGCCGTATAGCGCTGTGCTAGCCTAGCCTTGCTGACAAGCTCCGTAGACGGCTCGTTGGGGTCTTAGGAGTTCCGTTTAGTGTTGAGAGTTTAGTTGTGAAGTTGGTGAAATTCAGGCCCCGACCAACTGGCTCTAGAGTTCTTAAGTCAAGAGCCTTCAAAAGAAATGAAATTCTTTCCAGACCAGGTGCCCACTGCGCGTGGCAGGCCTTCGTCTCGATTCCAGGTGCCTGTGGCCACACAGTCAGCAGAGCATGTCGCGGTACTGGAGCTCAACAGAGTCATAGGTAGGAAAATACAGCTCGATATATAGATGGCTAGACAGCTCCATGCGCAGATAGATGAGAAAAACTGGAGGCATAGAGGTATGTGCAGCAGTGGCAATACCAAGATGAAGAGCCAGACTCGACCTCACTGACCGACAGCGAGCAAATCGAAGCCTTCGGCCAAGCTCTGACTGCATCCTATGACCTGCACAAGACTACTGAGCCACGCAGCAGCATCCCGTCACAGGCCGTGAGGCTTACTACGGACCCTGTAGTGCTTCTCGATCACAGGTGGCCGACACAACACCCGCAGCACAGCCCGCGTGGTCAGGCCACGAGAGCCGGGTAGCAGCATGGCAACTGCCGGTGACACGACGGCAAATTCGGCTGCACATTCCTGTCGACCGCTGTTTTCACGGGGAGGTCGATGAATGAACCTAAGAGCGAGTGCGAGGGACAATTGGATGCACAGGCGGCAGGCAGGGCTACCGCGGTGTTTTCAACAAGTCATTACCTCATTTAAGTCTACGGTTGAAACTTCTTCGACCCCGAAGCCACGCAAGCGGAGCATGCCAGGTCTGCCGAGGGCGACTCAGAGGACATCCTGGACCGGGAGGACCCAGTTGGAGGTATCATTTGGTTCTGCGGTTGGAACCGCACTACTTGACTGAGTTGGCCGTGGGTTCGGTGGTTGCCAATGCTCTTCGAAGAATGGTGAATGCAACGATAAAAAGTTAAGGATGACGACGGCGTTAATGGTGGTGGAACAGCTAGACGATTGTACGAGCATTCAAGCATGTTAAACCGGGCCTGGGAGCTTTCAGCTTCAAGCTGTGTGACTGCGGTATACTGCGGTGTTTTGCAAATTGAAGTTCTGAACTTCAGCATTCTCTGCTGCTGCACTTGCCTCAAAGTCTCCAGACGGTACCCTGGCCCTGAAGGCATGTTTTGCGTGGAACTCAACCCCCGTCAGCAGTAGTAACCACCATGAAAACAACAGCGGTTACACAATCTTGGTCTTACGAATCTGGATGTCCAGGACATCATGAACATGAACAGCAAAAAGACAAGCCGAGCAAGCATCGCTAGTATGGTGATCATGGCTGAAGCACAGAAAGAAGCAAGGTGTCAGAAAAAGAGCCTGGCTCCAGAGGCTGCGATGAATTACAGAGTAGGCAAACTTCACAAGCCTGTCATGTCTAACTTAAGGAGCACGCACACACACACACACACGTGCGTCTTATCCTTGTTGGTACCTGCTTGCGCAGCTAAGCAGTTCCAGATGTAGCTTCCGTGTAGGGAGACAAATAGTGCTTACTCGCTTTGGACCTGGTGTGCAAACGCGTTAGCACAAAGGTTTCCACAACAAGCTTCAGGCCGTTCAACCGTACACAACCCCTGACACAGCCTGCTCACATCATTCTTGTGGTCATGATGCCAGCCTCGTGGACGCAGGATATCGAAGTATGGGATCAGACCGCTGAGGAGACCCGTACTGCTGGAGGGACAGCGACTGCGCCGGGGCGGATCACAAAGGTTATGAATCGAAGAAGACGTATCATACCGAGGAGATGTACAGGCGTTTCAAGGCCGAGAGTGTTCTTTAGCATTTGCCCTGCGCGAGTAAACAAGTCATCATACTGCTTGTATCATTCTACTCTTCAAGGCTGAACGTTCCATGGTTTACCACGGCTACGACTTAGCAGACTGCGGATAAAGACTGTCTGCCGACCGTCTGCTAGAAGTCTTGAGACAATAGACTCTCATGGTTCAGAATCCTAGCAGGAGCTGTCCCTGGACATGCGCGAGCTGTTAGTCACAGAAGCTTGGACCATCTGTGTTGCTGTCCTGGTGTCGACACTCTGAATTGCGATTGCCTCAAGCTGCTTCCCGATGCATCTGGGATATTCACCACATTCCATTATGTGAGCTTGTAGACTAATTGAAAGCTTTGAGTGGTACTTCTGACAAGCGGGTTACCGCCTTCGAGCAGTGGCATGTTTGGAGGGTATGACCGACGAAGGCCCCTCTTCATGCAGTCAGAACCCGCGGAAGCCAGCGAGTCTCCAAGGATGCCAATGTTTTCTTGGTTGGCCCAGACATGGACTCCTACAGGGAAGACATCAAGCTGGTTGCCGCGACTCGGCCTGAAGAGCATTTGCTCCCCGACAAGCAAACAAGTTTTCGTGATCCTGTCATGTTGACCATCGGGTCAGGAGCGGATCAACTACACCTTTGTGGACTTCGAGCACACGAACCTTGTGTCGGCTGGGGAAATGGCACCTCGAGCTGGGCTTTGTGTGACCTACAAAGGATTCTTGCAAGGATTGACGAATCTAATCGGAGAGCGTTTGTTCATGTTGCCCTAGTTAGATCTGACCAAACTGCAGCACCACAGATGTGAAAATGCCATGTACCCGAAGCACGGCGCCAACTGATGCTCATGGTCACCGGGCTGCGAGCACATGCGCCGCGAGCAATCTTACAGCCGGTGCTCTAGACACGCGCATTTGCCGGTGGTCCGTTGAGTACACTGGAGTGTCAGGTGAACCTTCAATACTCCTTAGTTCACTTTTCGAGCTCTGCAGTTGAGTATCCCTCCAAGCCGGCTCCAAGCAAATTTATGTATTGCGAACGCCAGACGGGCCAGCTGGAGAAGGTGGTTGCGGTACCGCCGCTGACCAGCCCGAGGGCAGCAAGAAGGGTAGCTGTTTTGCTACTGCCTCGTAGCGTGCCACGATTGCAGCTCTTGCCAAGACGGACTCCATCCGAACTCTGAAGTGAGGTCTGTGTCCTTTTTTCGAACGGCCTCCCCTAGCACCCTTTGCAGCATGCGTGTTCCGTCGCTCCATTTCCGAGGTGTCACTCGCTTCCCCTGGAAGGTGATGATGCATGGTCTCATAGACACTTGGCCACAAAGAGCAGCATTAATTGGAGCGCAACGGGACAGGCCAATGTAGGCCAAGCCGAAATCTTTTGTCCTTATCACCCCAAGTTACAGAAAAATCCGGAACACGAATGGCTGCTGTTCCATTACCGTGTGTCGTCAGCAGGCTTCGTGTTGTGTGGGCCCTTTTCTTCAGAGGTGTGGCTTGACCCAGATGGCTGGGAGCGGCGCGACATCATCATGCGAGAGAAGATCCGGCCGGGCACCCCTGGCTTTTGAAGGTTGGCATAAAGATCGGAGGTATGGGGCATGAAGCTTTAGAGCCCACGCTTGTGCGCGCCCATGCTTTAGAAGTGTCCGTTTAAATGCCGAGGATTCTGTCCAGGTTTCATCAGAGCAAACTCTCTTCCGACACCTACTTCGTTTTGTTGGGGCGATGCCAAAGATAGGTGAACAGAACTGCAGAGTTGCACGTCGCAAGGTATGCAGGAACTCTGTCACACAACCATTCTCTGACCTCATCGATGTCATGCACCGGCATGCGGACAGAAATGAGGAGTTGCCCTCCCGTCGACCCCTGAAGACCAGCAGATCTCGAAGCGTCATGATTCCTCTAACTGTGCTTTGCCCAGATCTCGAAACTCTCTTCACAGGTGGTAGTAGTCGTTGCCGTAGTGGCAGTGGCTGCGGTAGCGGTAGCAGTCTTGGAAGCAGAGACGACGACCTGCACCGGCACCCGTACCACGGGCAGCAGTTCAAATATAAAAAAACCTAGCCGTTAGTTGATCACATGCCTCGGACCCCGAAGGAAGAAGAAGTTTCCGAAGAAGAAGGCGGCCTTCGGCCCTGAGAAGCCCGGGGCCCATGAACCCGGGCATTTCGTGCCAGATGGTCATTGCCGATATGCTGTGTAGCATTGCTTGCATGCTGACGACACTGGCAGCTTGGCAGCCCTTGAGCTAGAGATTGAAGTGTCCTTCTCCTCGCTGATCAGGACTCACTCTACCTGATCCGTTGCGACTCTCTGAATCTTGCTGTTTCTGCAGTTCATTTGCCGGGCTTCTGCTGAGGGCCATGGAGTTCGGCTTCAATCGACCCAAGGAGATCGAGCGCGACGCCGAGTATTTGAATGCAGTGTTTGCTTGGCAGCAGCTTTGTTAGCAGGCTTACCATTGCCATTCTAGGCAGCGACGAGATGAGTCCTGTCAGAAGCCTTGAATCGAAGCTCTAGCTTAGGGTCAGCTGTTGTTAATTAGTGTTGGGGAATGAGGACATGCCAGTCTCATTTAGCGGAGCTGAGCGCCGCAAAGCAAAAACTTGCAAGCCTGCTACCCTGCCGGTTCATACTCTAGAGTTTGCTTCAACGCCTTCTGCAATGTAAAAGAAATTTCACACGCACCGCTGCCAGTGCGGCCGACCCCATCGACATGTGGCAGGAGGCAGATGTCCACGTTTCCTGGCCTTTGATTTCGATGTGTGTTGTAGCAAAGGATCTTGCTTGCTGGTAGCGGTTCGGCTGTTCGGACGCATTGGCAGGAGCAGCACTACTGGCAGCAGTAACTGGTAATTGGCACTTGATACTGCAGTCTGGTTTTTGGAAGGCATCTACATGCTGGCTGCTGTAAGCCCGACCGGGTTCATGTGTAGGTGCAGGACATAGCCGGTCCATCAGTTCCCAACCTTGTCTGCACATCTCAACGGTACAACTTCCCGCACCGGTGGATGTTAGATTTGGTGCTCCTAGGACCATGTGTCCTGGTAGACCCTGATGCTTGAAGCCAGCCATCCAAGGTGGACCTGCAGTCTCGAAGCGACATGCCTGCACGCGCCTGAGAGTCCAGGTCGGCCAAGAGGGGGGTCGACAAAATTCAATCGGTACTGTATTTTGCAGCAGCTTTTGATAGCGGCCGTGTTTAGCTCTTCAGGGCTTCGGATTTTCGAGATTCGTGCCGTTGCTGCTGCTGCTGCTGCTGCTGAGCTCAAATCTTCGATCCTACATCCGACGCAAATCTGCTGCAAAAGCAGAACCTGCACGCCGTGGATTTGCGAGCTTCTTATCTACAAGCTCACATCTCCTCCATACATCTTGGTCCTGCTGGCGATCAAAGTCTCCTGTTCCCATATTACACAGCAAAATCCAACTTGCATGCTGCTTGGGCTTGAGGTAGCAGACCATATCATGGCTGCCGTGATCGACGCTCCTTGGCTAAAGCTTCGGAGAGAGCCCCGCTTTATACATGCGGCTAGCATCCCGGAGCATGTGGCAAAGCACGTCATTTGAAGCTTGCACTTGATCTGAGAATTTGTACCCGTAGGGGGTTGCAGCGAGGGCAGACAGACTACGAAAACGGGATCAAGTGCGTAGATGCTACAAGCAGGAAATCCATCGTGTCGTCGCTGAGGCGATCCTGCGCAGCCCGCCGAAGTGGCGAAGTTGGATGAAGGCTCAGTTTTGGAGCTGGAGTGCCCTTGTCATTTCTTCCGATGCCTTCTATGGGGTGACACCGTGACACCTTCGTCAATCAAGACTTAAACTACCCCGAGCCAAGTCTAGTAGTGCCTGAAGGAGAAATCGTGAAGACACTCTTCTCGGTACAAGCACCAAAATTCCGTAGAAACGACAATTCTGTCGGAGCCGAACCGTGCCCTGGGGCCTAGTGGTTGCAGATCAAGTCCATAGTCACGGTCATTATCCCATCAATCGAAAACCTTGAAATGGAACCCTGAGACGAGATACCATAGTTCAAAGGAAGCCTTCCGTTGCAGGCAGGCAAAGTCCGAGGGACCATCCCCACGGACTACGAGACGCCCTACCAGGTGTCGGAAAAGAGCGTAGGAACGCCGAGTTGAGGCTTAGTGTAGGTTCAGTGTTTAGGATGAGGGGGGATAGTGTGTGTTCTTTGGGAGTCAGAGCGTGTATTCGGCTGTAGAGATCAGGTTTGTTCTTGATGGCTTTTCGCGGGCTTGGGCTTGACAACAGGTTCGCTGGTAAATTCCTTCCCTTTTTCTTGAAGCCAAAAGAAGAAGGGCCCCGTAAAGGTCGAATTATTGCAACAATGAGGCTGCACCTAAGGCACCCGTCTAGTGGTTTCCCTCCGGTGCGTGCAACAACCTGATTTGTCACAGGTCGCTAGGAGCTACATCTCAGTGGTTTCTTTTCCAGGGCAGTTCTCGACTCTTCTATCTATCGACCAGAAGCAGGCTTTCCTCAGCCTAAGCCCTAAACCTCTTGCCCATCGCGTTCGAAACTGCCAGGTGCGGCGCGAGTCATTGCCTCAGCGCTCCGAAAGAACCTGAGTATCGCTGTCGGTCACCAGGGGCTGTCAAGAAACTCCCCTCTACCTCATTTGCCAGCACATTTGCAACCCATGGCAAGACGAAGCTCCACAACTGTATTGAAGGTGGTTGTAGTAGCAGGAGTATGATGGTAACAGCTATAGCAGAGGCAGTAGGACTGTTGGTGGTTGTGGTTGTGGCGGCAGTGGTAGCAACCTAAAGCAGCGCTGCAGGAGCAGAAGGAGCTATTAGATTTGTCAGGTTGATAGTTACCTTCAATCTTCGTAAACATCCTCGAACGGAAGCCAAGCTGATCGGGGGTTCTGGTCATGGAAACATGAGGATCGATACTGACCTGACACCCTGCATCTGTTCATTCCGAAAGCAGCTGGATTGGACGTACCTAATCTTAAGATGTTGACAGGGAGGAATGTTACATACAACAAGTTTAAAAGTGGCACGCACATGTGCGAGGTCGGTTCTCAGCGAGAGCTTAGGCTTGCAAAGACCACTCTGAAATACGCAGCCAAGCCTCAAGCGTCCGAGAAATTTGAAGCTTCGGCCCAGACCCAGATTTCCCCCGTGCGTTCCCTCCAGCCCTGGGCCAGTAACCCGAGAGGGAACAGACATGTCTGGAGGGATTTCGGTAGGTCGCAGGCTATTGTGCCGTTGACTTCGAAACAAGTTCGGAGGGCTTGAAACGCTGGTCTTGATCGTTCTTAATGAATCACGGCACTAAAACATAACCAACAGAAAAAGGCACAACTAGTGACGGATCCCCGATTACCGATCCCGTGATCTTCAGAAATTCCATCCTCCATATTGTTGAAGCCCGAACTCATTCTAGTCCAGCTTGAAGCTTACAGGTTCCACTCCTACGGCATGTCGCCACGTTTGAACAAGCTGCTGAAGGCGCCTTCTCTTGCTTGGCTTAGCGTTCCACCGACAACTGTTGCCGTGTACCCTCGCATTCTGAGATTCTGGTATTGGCACAAGCCATGGTCGCCCAGTGATGTTTCGGATTTGGCGGGTAAACGAAGTGAACGTGACCGTCGCCTCATCCGGGTGTAGCAGGTGTGACTTAAGTTGCGCGGCTTGCAGAAGAGAGAAGCTTCTGTTGTGTGTACAAACATTTCCGAGTTTTGTATTTTGCAGCAAGGCAAAACTCTTCAATATCAGAACACAATTGTCTTCAACTGTCGATGCTCTTGCAACGTGCAGAATGCCACCAAGGCACGTAATCAAAATAATAAGAGCCGTCATATTACTGGCAGCCGTAGTCCATGCAGAGTCTACATACAAACCCAATCAAGTTAAGGAATCAGAGCATTGAAGTTGCCAGAAAGCCAGTCGTGAGATCTCATAGCATCGGATCTATTGTGAGTGTGAGTGTGCGGCTGCGGTTCATCGGCTGCACAGCGAACGGCCTCAAAGCCTTGTCGCACGTAACAACATGGGGTAAAGCTCCTGAAAGCTGGCCGGTAGACGTATTCCAAGCTTGGACAGGTGTCTTGAAGTATTTGTACCAGTCTACATGCCTAAACGGAAGCTGTTCGCCTGATTGAGGCTTGATCATCCTTTGGCTGAGCCTTTGGCGAAAGATGCGAGCAGAGAGTCAGTCCCCATGTCAGCGCTCAAGCTAAGCAAAAAGCCTGGCGACACATGCACGGCAACTTGAGGATATCATTGCATTCTCTCCCTTAGAATCCCAGTAAACGAAGGTGTTCCAGTCCAATACACTACAAGGCTTACCATAAAGGCAACACAGGGGCCTGGACAGTTTGGAGATTATGTTCGAGGTATAGTTGTAGTATAGCTGAAACTGAAGGGCTACTAAGTCGAGCTGTTTCGGAACCAGATCCTGCACAGCGGGCTCCGGCTTTGCTACCGTCCTCTGGGATGATGCATGCTTGCAGTCCTGCAATTTAAAACCTCCGATCTTTGCAACTCTGAACCTTGGTTGACATCCCTGATTCTGTTTCTTGTAATCCGAAGGCAGACATGGTCGGGGAGAGTTAGGGTTTTCTCGGCTTCGTCTTCAGTGGAATCTCCGTGCCAAATCTGTCCGATAGACAGCTGGCTCGACCAGGATCAGAGAACCCAAGGGTGGCAAACGTTCGGATAATCCTGTCCCCCCGAGCCCCTCAACATGAAGCCGGCCTAACTTCGAAAAGCATTGCCAGTGTTCGTGTGACTGTTATGAATACGATGGCCACTACGCGATATGATCTCTTTCAATCCTTAACTGCCTTGTCATCGCTCCTTTCGTTGAAAGTATTAAATAAATATGACCTTTGCACAATCATCAATGAATTGAATATTCTCGTCACGCAGCACAGTGACTGGCAGGACACCCAGGCCTGCTGTGGAAGCAGAGCCGCTGGGGTTTCTGCGACGAGACTTGGGCTTTGAGTATTGGAGCAAGCCGTAGCGCACACTGTAGTCATCTATCGTGGGTCTTGGTAGTGTAACCAACCATGTTCTTGGATGAGCCGGAATAGGCATGACAGTGCAATCTCCAGCAAGGACATAGGAGCATTCAAGAGTAAGAAAATGAATGATCTGAGTTGGTCAGGGCTGGCCGATGCACCACTTGAGGATGTGTTGGCTAGGGTCACGTGCGATGTACATGGTGCAGGGTAGGGCGTGACTCGTTTTCGAGCTTTCAGCAGTGTCTCAGTCGGCGATTCGGTTCGTGTTAAATGCACATGTTGGGCTGTTGATCGAGATTTGGCTGCTGAGCAGGAGTTTAGACACAGTCTCAATGCAAGTCCAGCCTGTCAAGCGGACTTCCCAGGCTTCGGAACCTTGTCACGAAATTGAACATGCTTCGAACCAGCACTTCTCAACAATCTACTCTTGAACTAGCGGGAAGCTGGGTGCTCATGCAACTGTTCAATCAAATACGGAAACCTGCGGCCGCTGCCCGTCGAGGAGCTTTACGCTCTCTGTGGACATGGAGGCAATAGCGGGAAACACAGACTTGTACATAGCTGCGGGCAGTGCAAGCTGGGGCGTCGTGAGACGGTCTGAAGCGACTTCTCCCTGTGAAAACATACTGACCACCTTGTGCACCGTTGTTCCACTTTGTTTGCCTCTCTCTTCTGGCAATCCCCCACTGCAGGCCGCACGTTCCGGAACATTTCAAGCGAACTTCGGCAACTCGTTTTACATGGGATTTCCCGTTGCCGTCTTTGTCTGCGAAGCAGTGAGCCCGGCTCGCCAACAAGGCTCCTTGCAAAAGGAATCCTATGCAGATGGAGAGCCTGTGTTTCAGCAAAAGTGTGGGGGCTGCATCCAGGCCGACTGATTCAGAATCGAAGCCTCATAAATCATCTCCTTCCGAGCTGTTTCGTTAGTGGCTATGATGACGTGTGATACACATGTCCCTTATCGTCAAAACCATCGCCCCTTCTCATCTACGTCAAACCAGCCGTGTCGACGAGATGCTCCCCCCAAGCCTTGCGCAGCACTGGACTGTCGGGGCATGCATGAGGAGCCAAAAAGACATGTTTCTGTTCTTGCATTCTAGCACGGCTGGAGCGGGAAGCACTGGCCTAAGGATTGTGCAAGGGTGCATAAATACCACTATGTATCTATGCAGGTATGTATAATATACAGATATGTGAACATGTGGATACATAGATTCAGGCACATACATACGGGCCTGCATATCTATATCTATATCTACATCTACACCTACACCTATACCTACACCTACGCACATAAATATAAATATATATATATATACACGTTGTATGTAAGCATACGGCAGAGTCCTTCGGACAATGTTGATTTGTCCTGGTGCTGGCATCTCACACGATGTGTGTCTACATGTATAAGAACAGCAGTAGCAAAGAGAAACCTATGCAATATTGACCGCACGTAAAGATGCGAGGATACATACACCGAATAATCCCGCTGTGACTCCTGATGTCAAGGTGTCGCAGCCACGTGAACTGGAGAATGTGCTGAAAACAACCAAGTTTGCCAGCTAATCTTCCTTCTGCTACTGCCGCTCGGACCACCACCACCATCACCAGCACCACCACCACAAGACGACTACTGCTGCTGCTGCTGCTCCTACTACTACTACTACTACTACTACGACTACTACTACTACTACTACTACTACCACCACTACTACTTCTACTATTTCTACTATTTCTACTACTACTTCTACTACTGCTACAAAGCAAGAGCATACTCACCATGAGAAGAAAGGTCGTATCACTAGTGACAGCACTGGATTCTTGGTCCATAACAGAGAGGTTTCTAAAACAGAGACGCCTCAGCTTTAAGCCGAACCCCAAGCTTCCCCCCCTTCGATATTCTCCTGCAAAGACAGACATCTTTGCAAGCAAGTGATTGATCGAAGGCTGCTCCCCGAACAGATGCCTTGCCGCCTCCCTCCAAGACTGCTGAATGCCGGATTGGTCTACCTACTGGGTAGGTTGCCCCCGGTTTGGGCGCTACACACAGCCGTTTTGCCGAACAGAAGCTCAATTGCCAGAGTACCGACATGTTCGCGACAGCTTTGGGGTCCAGTCGTGAATGTGGCCTGGTGTAGCAGGTCGGCACCTGTAAGTTTGAGAACCAAAACGCCTTGCTGGTGAAGCCAGCTTACTTCACTGACCATGTCAAGAAAAGCAAGGTCCCTTACAACGAAAGCAAGCAAGGTCACCCCCGACACCTTCCAGCACCTGCAACCTCTACACTTAGCATTAGAAATCTCCAAACACCCTGAAGCAGTAGACAACATAGACTCGAGAACACTCCCCGTTCCTATACGGTATGTCCGACTTGTGGGAGCGGCTGCGTGACGACCCAGCAGCGCAGCAAGCGACGAAGCCGCATTGTAATGTAAAGGGCTTGGGAGAGGCTTCTGACCTGACATAAACTCACAGTCAGACATCTCTCAGGGACGGGTCTCGATTGGAGGCATGGGTTTGAAAGCACATTCGACGTTTACAGCTGAAAGTTTTCCCGAATACTTGCCTAAACGGCTGACGAGGAGAAGGAGGTAGTGCTGGCCGCTGTCGCGGAGGAGGGCATTGCACTCCAGCAGCTCGCCGCCACCTATGATTGTGGAAACGTTGTCAGAGATGTGCAGAATGTCACTGAATATTCATGGGACAGGGTTGACATGCAGTGTACAAGGGCGAAGTATGGACTGCGAGGTTGCAATTCCAACTTGTCAGCAGTTCCTGCCCAAGAATCCTAGCATCGAAGAGCTTCTCTTCTGGTCCCCTTAAAGGCCCCCCCTAAATCCCCTAAACCTCCCTAAACCCTTTAAAGCCTTATAGAATCCCGCCATATCCCGGTCAGATTCGCCTCGCCCGAGCTTCAGGATGACCCAGAGGCGCTTGGGCCTTGCTCTAAGGGATGGGGGGGCATGGTGTAGGACCTACTATCTGTGTCTCTGTGTCTGTGTGTGTGAGTGATGCTTTTTGTGATGCTTTGGGTGACTCTGGCACCTGACCGATGGCCGGTTCAGGATTTGCATTTGCAGTCCAGCCAGGTAGTGGCCACCGCCGTCAAGCAGGAAGCACAGCTTGCAAGAGCCGCAATCGTGTGTTTGGCGGCTTTCTTGCCGATGCTAGCTGGGGGTATTTGCTCGGTGTCCAGCTAGACGGGGTTGGCACAGCGAAGTTGTTTGTTGCACCGGCTCCTCCTGTATGAAAGCATGGGCAGGGAGGTAGGAGCCCGCGTGTCTCAATTTCACGGGCAAGCAATGCGAATCTATCGACGGCTTGAATCCCGACTAGTTCAGCCTTCATGCCTTCATCTGTTGCATTACAGGACGCTGATGCGCTGGAATATGTCTCCGAAAGGCTTCGTGGCAGTCGGGAGGCGCAGCAACAATCTTTGTCAAAATATTTGCCCAGCAGTCGCGTTACAAATGTAACAGGATGTTGAGCGCCACCGTCGTGAGCACCAGCGTTCGAACCGTCAGTTCTTCCGACTAGGGTTCTACACTGCGCGAGAGGTGGTGGCGGCCGCGGTTGAGCAGAACGGCACTACCGATGCAAGTGAGGAGGGTTTTGGCAGGTTGAGAGATTCGTTGGCGTAGATCCACTCGGCGTGGGACTGTACGAGGCTCACGGGGTTCAGGCTTTGACCGACACAGTACCCAACTCAGCCGCTCCCTCTCCGTCCTCCGTCCAAGAGATCATTTCGTCAAACCACAAGAGAATGCGAAAAAAGACCTACTGTTGTCTGGAATATGCGTTTGTTCATCATTCTATAGCATGCAGCTAAGTAGCCTAGAGCCCCTGTGCATACACTCTGTTCATGATCACTTCTTTGAAGGGAGCTTGGAATTGTTAGGCGCTGTACTGCGATTTGCCGCTCCACATCTCTGGACCGCCTGGGCCTAATCGTAGACGGTCGTCCTGGCACGCGAGACGCTTCCGATGTTGACCACGTGAACGTGAGGGGCACAAGGACACTACTCCGATGCTCAGAGGCCTCCTCATGCTAAAGCTGTAAGACCATTCTCCACGGCTGCATGTGTAAAAACTGAGAGGTGGAAGCAGGTTTAGCAGTTCAGGCCAGTTTAGTATCTGAAAGCCAGCCCTGCTGACAGCCAGCTGCTGCTTGAGCTTAAGCTGCAGAGCTCGTGGTCCCTTAAAACGACATTCAAAAAGCATTGTCACCATGAACTAACGTAACAGCGAGAGAAGTGGTCGTTGACTGCTGTGGATCCAAGAACAGCTTCAGAAGCGAATCCCAAGACTTGCCGACCGACCTCGGGAGATACCCATAAGGCCGCAGATTATCGCACACGCCAGCCTGAAGAGCTGTCAGCCAATCCTGATTGTCCCTGAGCTACTCTATATTGCATGTACTAGCGGGGAACGCTTCGAGGCAGTTCTGCCGGTGCGTGCCCAGCGATCTAGAGCCCAGCATATGCAAAGCACTGGCGGGTCGATGCCAGTCAGTAGTCGTACCATTCACACGACCCGTTCAACCGATTGTGAGGATCGGACGCTCCTCTTGGCAGCGGTACAGCAGGCAGCTGTAGTTGCAGGATGTTCAGAAGCTCTAGTTTTGGTTGCCTGTGTTTGGTATCTGGGTCACCGGAAGTTGAGAGCTGGAGCTCGCACAGGAAGCTGTCTTGTGTGAAAGCCGAAGATTCTGATGCCGAAGCGACACCGGTCTTATCCAGAGCCACCATGGTAGCGACGAGACGCTCGGTAGTGGATCGCTTGTCCACTTGAAATGATGACGCGCCCCCATACCTGCTGCAGATCTCTGATTTTCCAAGCTATCATCAGAGAAACTGATCCTGCTGATGCTTTCAGTATCGGTTTGGGGAACTCGCCGTTTCCGGATGAAGACCTATAGACTCCTGGGGTTCTTCTACATTCTACACAGGATGGTCGGCTCCTGAAGCTCGGAGAGGGCACGGGCCTGCCTGGACGCCCAGAGCTTTCCGAAGATCCCAGGTGTCGGGTTTAGGGTTGAACATTTCCGGTTGCTCCACGTATCTGTTTCAGGGGAGTTGGGGTTCTGAAGGGACGGACCGGAAAGGCTTGAGCATCTACGAGAGCCTATGAGACATCACTAGCACAACAAAACATGAGTCTGGGCCACGTCCGAGGCTTCTGCAAACTCTCGCAACACGTAGCAGCAAACACTATGACGAAGGATGGCACCATGTCCTGCCATGCTGCTGTAGTAGCCAAAGGGTAATGTCTCGATGCAAGAAGCCAAACGTTGTAAACCAGCAATACCTGATGATCACCCTATGCAATTCGTTAAGGGTGCTTGCGATGTCTGGCGATCCCGCTGGTGCCGGTCTTTGTGGACCCATTTGATCCAGCGCAGTTGCATCTCAGGTCAAAGGACAAAGAAGTTGTCGGGGGCCCTGGCTTCATCCACTGGGGGTCGCTCGAGCTAGTGTTTGCGATTCAGCAACTCAAAGTGTGATTCGCATCCAGGTCATCCCAGATGCAAGATGATTGCTAACTGCCAAGATAAGAAGTCAAGGTGTTTCTGAAAGCGCATCGCTCCAATCAAGAAGACGGAGTTGCCGTCAATACACTCAAAAGAACGTTGTTCCTCGATGCATGCGGAGCAGATTCCCTTAGCACCATCATGGGGTGTTCTTTGAGAGCAGCCATGTGCATCCTCAGGTTCGAGCTGCTGTCGCACAGGCCATGGCCCTGGGTTTCCGAAAATAAGACAAGTCCAAGGCTCCTCCAGGGCACCTGGCAGAGGCCAAACTTGCTATGCTCTGTCGCACAGTTATTAAAATTGAGGGACTTAGGGTCCTGTTGTGCCTTGAAGACTTGCAGCCTGCGAAGCTCAAGGATTCTATCCTCAAGTCCAACAACCTTCCGTTGCTGCGGGTTCTGCATAGCCTGGCAGGATGGTGATGCCCTGGAGTTCGCAGACGAGGAGATGCGAGCCGACAAAGAAGCACCCGGGACTCCGCAGCTAGATAACCAAGGAAGCGCCCATGTCGAGTCTTCGGGGAGCCCATCCCGGTTGGATGGGAAGACATGGGAACTTTCAAAAAGCCCAGTCAATGATTCAAGTCTCAAGGAATTCCGCAAATCGCTTGGATTTCTGGCCTGGTCGAGGTTGTCTTGTTGGCCGTGTCCACCAGCGGCACAAATCTCCAGCTCGCCGCCCAGGAGCCGTGTCGGGGCAGCCAGGTGCTTCAGCACAAGGCATCTAGTCTGTTCGTCTTGCACCGGACATGTAACCCAGAAGCGAAGGTTCGAGCACAACTCTCGAAAGACCTTCGGGCTTCTCCAACCGACCATCACCGCCTTCAGCCACGTTGGTGCACTGTGAAGATGCCAGTGCAGGAGCTGCAGGACGATCCGGAGGTGGTTCGGGCCGCCATTAAGCGCCTCGTTTGCGAAGTTGCTAGGAGTTTTGTTCACCCCGCCTTTGAGAATGGGCTTCAGGCGTGACCGACGGGGCATGAAGACCAACCTGAACTTTCATGGAAGAGAGGAACCCAACATCCGATTACACATGAGGGTGCCCAAGAGGACCGAACACGCCGATAACGTGACCCATGCCTGCTCAAATACGAAGGTTCGATGGCCTTTCGCTTCAATTTGCTTCCCTGCGGCTCCGGGCGGACCCGGGTTCGTTGCTTTGTCTTCAGGCTTCACATGTCAAGGGTTCTTAGGCCACAACGAACCGAGCGGTTTCTTCTTCAGGTATTACAACATCAGTTATGCAAAAACTCGGGCAGTCTTGCCGAGTTGAGTTTCACAGCATTTGGAACAAGCCTTGTGTAGTAGGGGTGACCCTGCAGGACAGAGATATGGTTCTGGCAGCAGCAGCCTCAGCTTGTGATTCTGGTCTCAAGACCTGCGGATCACGGCTGTTGAGCTTAATTGTCCATACTTTAGAACCACCTGTGTAACCAGTTGTAATTGCCATGACGAGGCCATTTGTCAGAATGGCTGCGCGCTCGAGTTCGCCAGCGAGGCTACCAAGTGGACCAGCCACTGTCCACGAAAATTGACAGACTTCCGATCAGCCACTCTGCCTATGCACAGGCTTGTTCAACATCAATCATAGGATCAGTTTTGTCACTTGTCATGAACAGCTTAAAAGGCCCTGTGTTTGGGCATCAGCACTCAGTAACAGGTGTGTTTAGCACGGTATGCTTCATCCTGAGATATCCTGATGTCAGGCACTCCGGCAAGAACGCGAGGTCGTTTGGCAGGCACTGGGGGCCCTGGGGTCCTAATTTGGCAGAGGACGAAGGTGACATGGTAGATCGCTACATCGCTAGATCCCGGCAGAAGCCTCAGTTTTCTGGTCCATGTGTGTTTGCTCGAGAGGCAGTAAACCGGACGCCACGGTCATTGGCCTTGGCTTTGGGTGCAGTCCCTAGCTGGGGAGAGCATCCAGTTTGCCAGCAGTTCGGATGGCCAGAAACGGTACCTGGCCTTCCTACTTTCCCGTCGATGATTTGCTTCATATGGCACGGGCCGGATGCATGTATAGTTTTAGCTCCATGGTGGCCAGCCTGCCACGTGAACCGACCTAAAGCTCTTCGCGGCCTCGAATTTCGACATCCCGACGTCCTGGGAGTCCTGGGATCTCCACATGCCTTGACGTCTCACTACCAGAGTTAGAAACAAAGAGGTGGTTTGGCTGATGATGAAGAGCTGGAGGAGCTCGCACGCGCACCTTCGATGCATCAGTTTTCCTGCTTCCGGTGCGACACGTTCACAGCCTGCTGACGAGTTTCTCGAGAGAAGCGGGGGTAGATTGGCTCTCCTCACTAACCTTTGCGCTTGTTCAGACCCTGCCGGTGTCTTGAAGCTTTCTGTTGGCTTTAACCTAATTACAGCACAACATCTTAACTTAAACAGCACTTGTGGCTTCGCTCATGCCCAAAGGCTCACAAGTAGTGCTTCTTCACAAGTAGTGCAGTTTTGGCACTCTTGTTTAAGGATGTTCACCTCCTGCATGAGACTGAGATGTTGGTGCAAATGCAAGGACGTCCGCTGCCGCATTCAGGAAACTGGACGCTGATTCTCGCCAGATGAATGACAGGAAAAGCTCGATCTGCTTCCAGCCAAATTTGCAGAAGTCGATATCACTCATGTGTAAAGCCGGTCTGGGCATTTGATATGCAGAATTTAGCAACAGCCGCGGTGATCATCATTTGCACGAACATTGAGTATTCGGGAAGAATGTGGTTCTTATGTTCACGACGGATATGGAATAGCTTCCGTCAAGCAATTCTACATCTGGTGTTGGTGGCTCACTACATCCCTGCAGGCAATGCATCTCGCTGTGCCTCAACTGCAGTCCTTGCTCTGACACTGCGGTTCATAGCTCTTTTGAAGTCGGCCTTCTTCTGGGAGTACTGAGTATTATCATGCGCCCGTCGCGGTCAGGGTTTGTTGTCGGATCAGGAGACGGCGGCCCACGAGTTGTTGGTGTCGTAGCTTCACCCGCAGGCGGCCGTGCATTGGGTGCAGAACGACCAACTTAGTGAGAGTCCACCGCACAGGGCCGCCAAGCTAAGAGAACCCATTGGAACCAAAGGGGGCTCCGTCCCATTTTCACTCAGCAGCGTCTCTTCCTTGGCATGATGGCTCTCTCTTCGCCCGTCGCCAGCGACACCACAACTCGCTCAGCGTCCTGCAGTCCCTGATCAGAAGCCACCGGCCTGAAAGGGTGACTGGCTCCACTGTCCAGCAAGGCGTCCTCGGATGAGCCTGCCGTTGCTGGGGCCAATCTTGAGGAACCCAGCCTCTACGCATACCACGACATAGCACTGGAAAAAGAAGAACTCTCAGGCTCATGCTCCTTCACAACCAAAGTCTTCAACCTTCTAACCTCATCCAGCTGCTGCTGTATCAAAGCTAAACGGTCCGCTGGAGCTGCAGGTTCCGGAGGAAGTTGATTCTGGGCCGTCAGGCCTTCAACATCTTGTTCGTCTCACTGAGGATAGTCGTCATCTGGGCCGGGTCGATCTTATTTGAGGTTGTAGTAGAGGAAGCCTGCTCTCTTGCGGCCGTTGAATCCGCCTCGGAAGTAGCCCCACCAGCCGGTGCCGACGCAGGTGTGGTAGACGCCGGAGCCGTCGGAATTTGAGCCGTGGCCAACTGTGGTGTCCCACCCCTCTCAGGAGATGCTTGCCGTTCGTGCAGTCCTTGGCCCGGTGCTTCTTCGACACACACAAAAGATCACAAAGCTCAGCTCTTGCCAACCCGGTCCAGCTATGAACAAACGTGCAGTTCTTCCCGTTTTTTGCTAGGGCCCTGCGCGCACTTGTTTTGCGCGCTTCGGCGCCTTCTCAAAAGAGGGATCTCGCACCAGCCGGGCTATGA
>CAJNJA010078852.1:5967-21174 GCA_905231915.1 Symbiodinium necroappetens
AGTGGTAGTGGTATGGTAGTGGTAGTCGTAGTAGTAGTGGTAGTAAGTAGTGGCAGCAGCAGCAGCAGCAGCAGCAGTAGCAGTAGCAGTAGCAGTAGCAGTAGCAGCAGCAACAAAAGTAGTAGTGGCAGCTGCAGTTGTGGGGTAGTCAGCACCAGTCGCAGATGTAGTAGTAGTAGTAGTAGTAGTTGTTGTTGTTGTTGTCGTAGTAGTAGTTGTTGTTGTAATTGTAGTCATAGTTGCAGTCGTAGTGGTAGTCGTAATAGTAGTACTAGCAGCAGCAGCCGCCGCAGCAGCAGGAGGAGGAGGAGGATTAGTAGTAGTAGTAGTAGTAGTAGTAGCAGTAGTAGTAGCAGCAGTATTATCAGTAGCAGTAGCAGTAGCAGTAGTAGTAGTAGTAGTAGTACCAGCAGCAGCAGCAGTAATAGTAGTTGCAGCAGTTGTAGTGTGTTGCATTATGCAACGAGTGACATGTCTCCAGAGTTCGCGCACGACAGCCGCAGCTGTCGGCACGAGCTCAGGAAATTTGATAGGTGCGACGGTGCCGCAATGGCTTACTGCTCCGAGGCAGAACGTGTGCATGCGGTACAGCACCTTGAGGAATGGTCGGCCTTTTGTGGCTTCGACTATCATGAGATCTACGACAAAATGCTGGAAGGTGTCCGGCACGACATTCTTGAGCTCATTGCCATTTTGATGCCACGGGAGGGCGAGTACCTCTACGCCTTGCGCGATCTGCTGACATCTTTGAAGTGCGATGCCTCCGAATGCATCTTGTCAGGACAGGCACGCAAGGAATCCATCCCGATGCAGGAGATCCTGCGTCATGACCACGAGATCCTTCGCCGTCTTCGCACGCATTCTCAGGTCTTGACCTCGATTACCCTGGGTTTTGGAGCTGCTCGCGCCGGGCTCGTGTGGCTACAGACGCAGCATCGACTCGCTGACCAGGACAGGGTGTGGAGTCCGTTTTGAGCGCGTCGCTTCAGCAGCGACATGGTGTGTGCGATTTCCGGAATAGGTGCAGACATGTTTTCAGTGCTGGTCGAACTGTGGCTCGAGATGGCCTCAGAGTTGTGGGAGCGTTTGCGTTCTGTAGGGTTGCAGGAGCTTGCCCCGACCCTTTTCGACTTAGGGATTTTATCCACACGTGAGCTCCAACATGGGCGCGAGATTCTCCTTTCGGCCGGAGTGACTCCGTCACAGGTCGATCGATTGTTGGGCTGCGCAGATATTGCATCCAACGAGTCTCTAGCTGTGCCGACAGTTCGTTCTGATCTGCCTGTCATTCCTGTGCGGAAGCGTGCAAGCTTCGCGGCTTCTCTGCAAGCAGCCGCCCCGGATCAGCGGGCGACTAGCATTCGGAGGCTTCATGAAGGGTTCATGGCGGCCTCCAGCACGGGTCCTTTGGGCAGCCGTGTCAGGACCTGGCACGAGTGGTGTCGGGCTTGGGGCTGCACTGCCTTTCCGCTTGACCATCATAACGTGACCTGCTGCGCTGCTAGCATGAAGATGGGCTCGTATCGGAGCTGCGCACAGTACTTCAGTGCCGTGGTGAAGCATCAGGAGCGTGAACTTCGCCAGCCCGTGGGCGATTTGGTCCGAGGCCTCAATAGGGATTGCAAGCGCAGCATTCTGAGGGGCCTCGGCCCAGAGCAGTTGAAAGACTCTTTCGACGTTTGGGCTATGCGGAGCTTGCTGAGTAGATCCACTCAGGAGATTGCCCCTTGGGACGCGGGCGATGCTTTGGCCATGACAGATGTCTTGCTTTTGAGTGCGTGGTTCATGCTGCGCGAGGTGGAGCTTAGCAATCTGCGACGGGGCCACATGCGGTTGGTCGGCACTCAGGTTTCAATTCTGCTGGCAGTTTACAAGACAGATACACAGGGCTCCCTGACCGACAGGAGCCTAAAGTGCTGTTGCTCAGTTCAGCGGCACCTTTTCTGCCCATATCATGCTGCGTGTCGGCATTTGGATCGTCTGGCTCTGTTCGAGCAGCGCCTGGGGAAGGAAGCCACATTTCTGTGTCCGAATCAGGAGGGCACGGCTTTGACAAAGGCAGCCGTGGTCCAGGGTTTTCGGATGGTGCTTAGCTCTGCTGGTGTGCCTTTGACTCGCGACGACGAATCGGGACGACCCATGGCCCGATTCCACGGCCATTGTGCTCGTGTGAGCGGAGCTCAGTGGTTGATTGCATTAGGATTGGCTTTGCATTTGGTGATGCTTTTGGGCCGCTGGTCGAGTGCCGCTATTCACAAGTATGTTCAATCCACCCCGCTGCTGCAGCTGCCTGTTGCAACGAGCCAGGCCCTACATGGCGTCTCTACAGGACCGGCGGTCGAGCACGGCCCGATGGTTGCGACTTTAGCAGCCTCTTCCAGCGACGCCCAGCCACCCAGTTCTGCTGTATCGTCTTTGAGTCAGGATGTTTCTGCTCTTCAAGAGGAGGTGGCCTTTCTCAAGAAGGCGGCTCACGACCAGGCTGAGACACTCATCCGGTCGGTGCGGTCATTGCTGGTACACCGCCCGAAGGTTAATGAAAGAGTGAATCCTCCGAGAAAGTGGAAGACCATATGTGGCTGGCCGTACGGCCTTCGTAATTTCATGCGCATTCCTGTCGATGAGGCCCCTGAGGACAAGAAGTGCCAGAGATGTTGGAATCCGTCTGCCAGCGATAACAGCAGCTCTTCATCATCCTCGTCGTCAGGTTCCACCAACCTGTCGGCTGACGCAGAGAGTAGTTCTGAGGCTGACGCGTACGAGTAAGTGTTTTTCGCATCCTTATGGGTGCTCGGGACGAGGGGATGCAGCTTTGCACTGTTCGTTTTTGAGTCTTGGTGCCGCTTGTTGGTCAGACAATCCAGGAGCTCAGGTCCGTCCTTCGGTGTGAGAAAGAGCGTCTTGATTGAGAGGCTAGTAGATAGCCGCTGGGGTTCACGCGGGGGTCATAGCAGTGATCGCGGTTGCCATTGGCAGGACTTCATCGTCGTCCCGGTTCACTCCTCTCAGCTCTGCTCCATGGCGAAGGACCGGTGCGAGAGAGCCCAACGGAGTTTGGCCCTTGAGCCTTTCATGGACTGATAGCAGAGAGACATCTGCTGCGATCAGTGATATAGAAGTTTGGGACCGCGGCTGGCCCAAACGAGTTAGCATCCCCCGAGCGAGGGGGCATGCAGTTTTGTAACGCCCGTGAGGAAGCGGCGCAGACGACGTATCAAAAGACGTTCTCTGCAAGTGAGCCTCCCGACCTTGCACTTGTTCCTTGCCGGCATTCGTTTGCAGTCGGCATCATACCTTCAGTGCATCCGGAAGCTCGGGCCCAGCGGTTGAGAGTGCAGTGCATGTCAATCTTGCCAGGTTTGCACTTACGTGGGGTTGTCTTTCAGTTTCTTCAGGCTGTTCCACTTTGCATGCGATTGTTGTCTCCTGCGGGTCTGCATTAGTTTTCCTTTTCGGTGGCGTCCATGGCGGCTCTACCTGTTGAGCCTTCGATGGAGGAACTGGCCACTCAGGCGGGGGCAGGACCCGAAGTCCTGCGGTATCTTCGAGGTCGTGGCCTGACCTCTACTGGGGCTTTTGCGATGCTGGCTCAGAGTCAAGATCAGTTTGACGCGCAGATAGTCGCGCCTTTGTTGGCCGGATGGCAGCCGGATCCTGCCACGGATGCCATCACAGTTTCCGATGATGAGAAACCGATTGCTAGAGCAGTATTGCGTTTCATGTGGACTCTTGCCCGCGAGGCACGGGCGAGGGTCGCTGCAGCAGCCAACACACCATTGCACGCTCCGCCTGCCCAGACTGCTGTCACAGCCTTGACTTCTTCAGGTTCCAGCGATCCCGCCAAGGTCCCGAAGCATTTGCCACCGGGCGAGTGGCGAGCCATGATCGATCGGTACAATGCTGTCAAGGTGAACGGCGAGGCCCGTTCATTTCCTGAACAGGAGTTATTAGGGGCCGAATCGGTGGTTGCTCGTGTTCTGTACGAACACAGAACGAGCAAATTATATTCTCCGGTGGGATTGGGGGAAGTGCTGCAGCGACGGTCATTCCAGTCGAACGGCGAGGTCAATCCGCTGGCAAAGCGTGCTAGGACCAACAAGCTTTCGGTTGAGGACGGTGTTCTCAAGGAGGAAGCTGCCAATGATGATGATTGGGCTCCCCGCGGCTACCTGTCCTTGATGGACGGCCTCAACTCCATTCGCTGGCTCTACATCCTTTGCGAGGTTGGCTCGGAACAGTCCATCCATTCTTATTTCGATTGGATGATAAAGAAGTCTCGCATGCGCGGGGTTCAGGTGGAGCAGTTCAAGGTTTATTTCGAGAAGGTTTCATGGCGTGTGTGTGCCCAGCTTCGTGCCAATCGTACGAAGGAGGTCACATCATGAGCGATGTCACCGCCCTGCAGGAGTCTTTATTGCGGGAGCCGGCACCGACCCCTGCGAACAAGCGCAAGAACACCGGGCAGGATGAGGCGGCAGCTGATCCGTACAAGGGTTCCCCCACCAAGAGAGGCAAGGGTCGGGGATCCAAGGGCTTGTCGGGCAAAGGTGCATGGAAAGGAAAATGGCAGCATCAGGAAAGCTCGCGACCGTGGCAGACAGGTGGCGGCTGGAACGCTGAGGCACGCCATTAGGGACAGCACGGGCTTTCCCCCCGTGCCGCGGGGGTCAGACCCGACCGCTCTTTGGTTGCGGCACATTTCGGATCATCGCATGCTCCGTGGCGCCGAGGTCGCAGCCCCATCCCCAGCATGCAAGACGCACCTGGCGATTCTGTCGAGCCCGAGGCTGATGACATCTCCGGGTGTGCGGATGCCGACAGCGGCGGAGTGCCGTCCACATCCGAGCCTCCGCGCCACGAGATCCCGAGTGGCACCAGCGATACCGCGACATCTGCACCCGAGACTGCCTCGACTTCGACGCCATCTTTCTCCTTGGAGCTGCCGGCCTTGAAGCACGTCAAGGACTTAATAGTGTTGTCATTTTTCGATGGCATGGGCTCGGGCGCTTATGCTCTCCAGCAGCTCGGCATCCGCATCAGGGCACTCTTCACATGGGAAGTGGACACACCATCCAACCGCGTTTCCAAGTCTGTCTTCAAGGGCTTGAGGTTCGAGCGGGGGGACATCACGCAGGACGATGCGGCTACAGTGGCTGGCATGTTGCGGGACATGGATGCCGAGGGTGTTTCCCCTCTGCTCGTCTTAGCCGGGCCACCGTGCCCTGACTACTCTCGCGTTGCCAATGGCCTTGGACGTTCAGGGCCTACCGGACAGCTTTTTCAGGTGTTTACCGACTTCCTGGCCTCCCTCGAGCGCGAGCTCCCACAGCATCGTTTCCACATCCTCGTCGAGAACGTTGTGATGAATCGCCGTGAAGACGCGGACTTCTTCAGCAAGGCATTGAAGGCATCACCGTCATTGCTTTGTGCCTCGGATTTCGGGGTCATCAGCCGGCCTCGTCTTTTCTGGACTCGCCTGGACTTTGCACAAGTCAAGCAGAACCCGATCACTGGAAAGCCCATTCGGTGGGCCAAGCAGAACGGCTATCAACGATTGCACACAGACGCGCCAAAGGATGACATTGGCAAGATTCAGATGAAAGGTCTACGATTTCATGCCGACGTGCGGTCTGGTCGCAAATTGTTGCCGTGCCTCACCACTCCTGCGGGCTCCGATGCTGGACGTGAAGCTCCGAAGAGCCTCAAGGGCCCTCTAGAGCCATCCGTGAAGAAACGTTGGCTTGAGGCGAACAGGCAATATGCCCCGTGGCACTATGCCGACACCGCGATGGTCGTGGCCACTACCGGTGAGCAGACCACGTTGCCAGCTGAAATAAAGGAACAATGCCATCATTTTCATTCGGGCATCACTCGTTTGCAGAATATCTCTCCGCGTGATCGGCATCGCATGCTCGGCAATTCCTGGCACGTTGGCATCGTGAAGTTTCTGGTTTGGCTACTCCTGTCTCAGGTTACTCCAGTGCAATCCAGCCTTTGCGAGCAGGCCTTTGGAGCCGCGGGCATGATAGGTCGCATCATGCATCAGGCTACTTTGGAGCCCCTTTCGGTGAGTCGTGAACTCCCCACCTCGAGGTTTTTGGATCTCCCTCCATCCGATCAGGAGTGGGAACACTGGTTGGCGACTGCTGAGGTCCAACACCCCTTGCTCGCTCCTCCGAAGGTGTCGAAAGCCATTGAGATGGTTTACGAGCGACTGCATGCCATAGGTGATGACATCAATGCTTACCGTGCCTCTGTTTTGAAGTGCTTGGAAGCTTTCGTCCAAGAAAACAAGCCATCGTCCGATGAGTGGTATCATTCGTTGTCTTCTCACGTAAAAGCCGCTTATGCTGCGAAGAACTCCCCTGGCTATCTGCAGATCCCTGTTTTCATTTCTCTGCTCCGAGGTTGCAACTATCCCGAAGTGGACGTCTTGGAGGCGGAGCTCTCTCAGGGCATGCCCATGCTTGGGCGCATCCGCCCGACGAGCGGATGGTTGCCACGGACGGATGGCAAGTACAGTGCGCCCATCAGCCTTGAATCCTTTCGACGACTGAATGCAAATCATGTTCAGGAGCGGTTGCGCAAGCCTCGGATTGACGAAGAGTGGCAGGTCATGCTCGCTGAGGTTATGACTGAGGTCTCTGAGGGCCGCATGGAAGGCCCATTCGAGGCCCCCGCGTCTTGGTCCAGGCAGACAGTCGCAGTGGCAGGCTCGCCTGGTTTTCAGGCGCTTCTGCCTTTGCCGGATGCAGAGCCCTGCATCGCATGGGCCTTTTCTGTGGTGCAAGAAGGCTCAGATTGCAAGCGCAAGGTGCGCAGATGTGAAGACTACCGCCGGAGTTTTCACAATGATACTGTCGAAGCATTCGATACTCCACCTCATGACGACATATCTGTCTATGTGTCCATGATACGTCATTTGCGTTTTAGAGGTCGGCTGGCCGTCATTTGGGCGCAGGATTTGGAGTCGGCGTACCGCCAGTACCCTGTCGCAGAGCCGGCTCATTGCTACGTGGTTGTCATGACACCAGATGGCCCGACCCTGTGGCGGCATCGGGTCATGCCTTTCGGGGCTACTGCTAGCGTTTTTCATTTCAACAAGGTCACAGATGCCCTTTTGTGGTTGGCTAGGACATTGCTGCATGTGCCCGTGATTCATTACGTGGATGATCTGGGCAGCGTGGACCCAGTCGAGTCTGCTTCGTCTAGCTTTCGTACTTTCGACGATTTTTGCAATATATTGGGTTTTCGGTTGAAGCACTCCAAACGCCAACCCCCAGGAACCGAACAAAAGCTTCAAGGTGTGATCGTCAGAGTCGGTGAGTCTGGGGTGACCGTGTCTCCTTCCCCGAGCCGTGTTGCGAAACTGACACTTGCACTGCAGAAGGCTCTTAGCAACGACTTCTTGTCTGCTGACGAAGCTTCGAAACTCGCCAGGAAGCTCGGGTTCTTGGCGACGTCCTTGTGGGGACAGAGTGGCTCCTCTTTGCTCCGGCCTCTGTACGGTCGGGCGCAAGGCAGCAAGGACGGCGAGAACCATCTGAACTCGGGGCTTCGAGCATGCATGCAGTGTATATTGCATCTGCTGGCGTGCCCTGTGCCCAGGTTTTTGCCGTTCGCACAGGAAGCCGTGCCCACCACAGTCATGTACGCAGACGCCTTTTTCAAGCTTGGCGATGCCCGCTGGTCAGTTTCTTCAGACTCGCTTCCCACCAGGTGGCCCAGCAACATGCACCTGGCTGAGAATGGATGGGGTTTCGTTTGCAGATGCCCCGAAATCATCACAGCTGGACATGGACGAGTGCCTCCAAGCATATTGCGCCTTTTTGGTGCGCGCAGATCATTTATTTATTTTCTGGAAATTTTCTCACAAGCCATTTGTTTGCTCACGAACCATAAACGGATGACCCCTTTTTGGATATCTTTCTGTGACAATCGAGCCGGTTTGACGGCCCTTCAGAAGGGATACGGCCGCGACGAACACATCAACAGATTGCTTTCATGGTTTCATGCTCTCAGCAGTAGGTTGCGTTGGCATGGTCATTTTCAGTGGGTTTCTAGCGAGGCCAACATCTCTGACAAGGTCAGCCGAGGAGATTTGACCACGGTGCGGTCTCAGGGCTGGGCTTCTCTCCAGTCCGGGCTTGAACCCGTCTGGCCGATCATTGAGCGCATCGCGAGTGACTCCCTGTACGCTGTTGGCGAGGGCGTTGAGGCTGCGCTGGCTCTGGAGTGGCAGTTCGCTACCTCCACTTGAAGGGGCGGTGGCTGTGGAGCTGGCGACTTTCGGTGCCTGGTGGCTTCGCTCAGCTCTCGACAGCCAGTTGCTTCAGCCTGGTTTCTGCAACTTACAAGGCAGAGGGCGACAGGGAAAAGACAGTGAGCCGTCGCATCTTCTTCGTAACGACACTCGCAAGAACATGTCGTTGTTGTTGTTGTTGTTGTCGTTGTTGTTGTGGTAGTGGCAGTGGTAGTTAGTGGTCGTCCTAGTCGTAGTCGCACTAATATTCGTCGTCGTCGTCGTCGTAGTGGTAGTGGTAGTGGTTAGTAGTAGTGGTCGTGGTGGTAGTAGCATTCATCGGAGTAGGAGTAGAAATATGAGTAAGACAGTAGTAGCAGAAGCAGCAGTAGGAGTAGAAGCAAAAGCAGTAGTAGAATGTAGAAAGGTGGCGAGACATGAAAACAGTGCCGGCCTTGGGCCATGTTCGTGGCACTGGCGATAGGTCACAGACTGCCTGTTGTACTAATCTCAGTCGACTTGTGCGATCCTGAAAGAATTTCACGAGGTTTGCTGAGAGGCGTTGACGCTATTGGTGACATCACCATCACCACTATTGCTGGACTCAAGAATGTCCAGAGGGGTCTCTGCTTCGATTTTGACAAGGTGCAGCAGCAGGCCGAAAGATGCAGGCATTTTCATTCGCTTCAAGGGCCTTGTTGTTCGATCGCGTCCATCCTGCGACAGGCGTTTGACAGCGACGGTGAATGCTGGAAGGAATTCTGGCTGCCCCGTGAATCTCCGTCAAATCCACCTGAAGCCAAGTTCGATGCGTCCCGGCTTCTTTTGCAGGCTTTCAATTGTTGACGTGAGTGCTGCAGTGGAGATCTCCACGGAGTAAATTGCGACTACGTACCCAGACAATCGCTGTAAATCCGGGGCAGGATGACCAAATGCCCAACCGCATCAAGCCTTAAGACTTTGACAGACATTCTCAGATTCAGCTCTGCCCCCCCCAATGTATGTAAGTTGTAAGGCCCCGAGCATTGTGTGACTTTTGCGGGTGGTCGTATCAGCAATCTTGACACTGACTTCTTTGCTGTCACGGCTGTTCAGATTGAACTTACCTTTATATCAGTAGTAGAATAGCAGAAGAGTAGTAGCTTACGTACGTTACTGAACCACCAGACGTGTAGATGCTATGCCATTGTACAGACAGATAGCATCAGGTAGATAGATGGACAGATACATAGTCTCCGAAACCCGTACTTTTGAAATGTGCACGCACCGGTGCGTTCGGCAGAAGCGAGAGAGTGTGTCTGTGTGTGTGTGCCTGTAATGGGGCCCGCCAGAAAAAGCACGACATGGTCCGGCTTTGTTTTCCTGTGCGGTCGGGTCCTCGGCCCGCCAACATGTACGCCTGTTTTTGGTGACGGCGCCTGTACGCGCCCATGCGTTTTTGCAGGTTTCAGGGTTGGGGTGGGAGGGAGGGGGGTGGGGGGGGCGGGGGGGCATAATAGCTTCCGGCCGTCACATATCCTCTTGAGCCGGCCCTCAATCTAAGCCACAGGACATGCGAAACTCTTGCGCGACTTGGAACTACTGGCAAGGGGGGCCTGAGCAAAAGCGGCATTGATTCTCTAGCCTCAAGCCTCAACCCAATCCTGGACCCTGAGTCAAACCTAAGTCAAGTCAATACTTTAAACTCAGCCATACATCCTTCAAAACTCTCCCTAAAAACAGTTTTATTCTGCAGCCTCTTCAGAAATGAGCTTAAAACCCGAGCGAAAACGCAGTTAGGCCCAAAGTTTACTTCAGCCTCTAGTGTTTCGCGCACCTGCCTGAACAAGAATTCTATTTGAGATTGCGTATCCATGCAAAACGCCTCATTCTTAAATCTCTAAAAACGCATGGGCGCGTACAGGCGCCGTAACCCTGTTTTTCTTTGCATTCGCCAGCGGGATTTCGTTGTCAGCCCCAGCTGCTGCGAAAGGACAGGACCAGCGAAAAAGCTGGGCCACGGAAATACATAATCTCGTTGGCCGAAACATGCAAGGCAAAAACGGTTTCTAGACAGGTCGTTTTTTGTGCAGTCACGCCGCTCCTAGCACATGCCGTGTGCGCGTTCGCGCAACGTGCCCTATAGCCCAAAAGTGAATGCACAGCAAAAGACGGAAGTGAATGACCCAAGCGGAATGTACCGGGATTAAACCTTTTGGCCCATAGACTCAGACTCCGCTACCACATCCTACCACTGTTTGAGTCCCAGCCTAGGGGGTTTGCTCCAACACCGGCTCGGAGGGCTCGGAACGCTGGGAGAAAGCCCATTTGCCACTGGCTGCAGCCTACCGGGAGGACCTCATTTACACACTACAGGTTTGTGACTGCAATGTGCAATGCTCGAAGTGCCTGAACAGATGAACAAGTTTGGATGCATGTGTGCATTATTTATATATATATATATAAATAAAGACAGAGAGAGAGAGAGAGAGAGAGAGAGAGAGAGAGTCATAGAGAGACAGAGAGAGTCAGAGAGAGAGAGAGAGTAACTAGGATTGCAAACCAGAGTACATGCAAGTCTTTGAAGATACGCCTTGTGTGAGGGGGACCATTCTCCATGTTGTCTTTGCTAACCCCTCTAAAGGTGTACAACTCAATGCAGGCGTCCCAAGGATAGTACTGTGTGTTCAAACATCGGGGGATTTCTAGCGCTTAGTCTGTGGTTCATGTTATTCAATCTGTGAGACCCCGATGCTTGAACAGAAACTTTTCACATGCCCCCGAAAGCCCCATAACACGTGGGGGCCAATAGGCCGGGGGCTTTGACACACCCCCTATGCTCTCTCTGCATGCGCGGTTGTGTTTTTGTATTTGTATAGTATATAAGTATTTACGACTGCAGCCTGTTGTCTCTTTATTTTGCCTGTTGGTCGATATACAGAAAGATACAGCGGTCTACTGCCCCGCTCCTAGGCCATGTTGATGACTGGACTGACCAGACCATGTATGCAGAATCTTCAATCCCATTGCAACCCCCTTTCTCCAATCCTCATACTTTTCTATATCAGCCGGCAGATACTTGTCGTTTTGGCCCGCTCAGTCGCGGTTTGCCATCTCCAGCAAATTTCAGACCGATTTCTCGCACGTCTTGACAATCTTGCAAGCATTAGACGACAGTCTCTGCAATCCAAGCAGCAATGTTTGCGCGCGTGCACGTGCACCACCGAAGATGCTCCCTCAGACTTACTTCCAAATTTGCCACCTCTGTCTCCTTCCCATTCCCATCAAGCTGCAGTGTTGAGGCATTGAGTTCCTTCGCTGGGACCATATACATATATACGTATATACGTATCTACGTATGTATGTATGTATGTATGTATGTATGTACACCAACAACAACCCTGAAACTACTGTTGTGGAACAACTAAATGAAAATTTCAAGACAAGTTCCGAAGCTTTGCCTAGCAAGCAGCCCGACCAGAAAACGCCCTACTTATCCCAACAGACATGGAAAATTGCTTGAGCGTAACTGGGAGGCAATTGAGTCTGGAGATGACGACACGGCAAACCAGCTTAGTCAAGAAACCAAGGAAAGAGTTAAGAAAGACAAGGACAAATGCATCAACCTCACTGCTAATCAAAGTGTTACGTCAGTCGGTTCGCTCCAGAAGGCCCAGCTGCAGGGAGACTGGTTCCGCGACAAAAACCAGCTACCTATCTAGGGACTCTTCTGTCAGACACATTTGATGACAAAGCCGACGTTGCAATTGGACCTGGCGATTGCATCGGAACATGCAACGTACGGGGCTGTTTTGGAACAAAGCAAACACTTCTATAACGTCGAAGATACAAGTATTCAACTCAATAGTTCGCAGGAAGCTTCTATATAGTTTAGAATGTATACGATTAACAACATCAAAATATCCAACCTTAATGGTTTCCAAAACAAAATGCTTCTCAAGATTCTTGGCAAGCCATCAACGTTCGCAGACAGAGAAGAGACGAATTCCAAATGTACGAAGAAATCCAGCGTGATCATCATTGCAAGATCGAGGTTTTTTGGCCATGTCCTTCGGTCCAGCCCGGCAGATCCGCTAAATCAATTGGTTTTTGCTCCTGGTAAGCTAGTGCCCCGGCCTGTAATCAAAACAAGAGTTGGCAGACCCCGAAGCGGTTGGCTTACCGAAACCTGCACTGATGCATATCGGTTCTTGCATGGGCTCCATGCAGTCTTCGACATGAAAAACAACAATCATCTACAATATGTTGTGAATACAGCAAAACAGAGGCTACCTCCGTTTGCATAAAGGTTGGCTTTGCCAAAAGGCTTTGCACCTTCTCCTGGTATTGCTCTTGGTAATGTCACTTCAGAGTCATGTTGGTGCGGTTGCGCTGTTTTTAAGATCCGATCTCCTGCCTATTGAGTAGTCCTCATGTTCGGGGGAAAGCACAATATGTGCTGTGGTCGGGAGCCCAGTCACGCTCATCTGACATGTATGTATGCATGTATATGGGCTGCTCATTTCCAGGCATAAACATGATTGGAGGTTGATTTCTGGTGTAATGCATGAGAGATTCAGGGGACACCGTAGATTGAAAGCGGATGACGATGATGATGATGATGATGATAATGATGATGATGATGATGAGGAGGAATTTTGTACTGCTCAGAGTTGAAGATCCGGAGCTTTGATTCGTATTGTCAGTTGTTCCACTCCAGTGCTCCAACCCCCCCTACCAAAGAAGCGAGAGTTACAGTGCAGACAGCAGGTTTGGCTCCTTGCTCCGGCAGGACTTCCTGAAGTTGGATTTGCCCACTGCGATTTCTACTGGTCGCTCAGCTTTTTGGCTGGGACTGAGGAAGTTAAGAGTCCTGGCAGACTCCCACTTGAGCATGCGCTTTTGCTGACATGCGCTGGTCTCACTCACCGGCTCGTGTGCTGCAGAGCTACAGTTCACCTGCCGCAGCTGGAGTAGCCACGCAATGAGCCCACGGGGATGGCTTAATCAAGGAACAATGTTGCCGATTCAGGTACCGCACCTCTCCTGGTCCTCCATGGTGACCGCGACCGCAGCGTACCACTGGAGAATGGTCAGGCATGGGTCGCTGCAAGCCTGTCATATGAGCTGAAAACAACTTGTCCGGCAACTGGCATCTAAGAGGCCCGCAGCGTGGAAGCACAGATAGTGGAGTGGCAGAAGAGGTCTTTTGGCCAGGTAGTTGCAGCTCTCTGGTAGTTGGTCCGTATCTCTCTCTCGTGGCTCTAGTGTGGTTTGGGTTTGTCTTGCTCCAGCACTAATCGTCGAACATTGAGCTGATGAATCCTAGGTTTTCCAGTCGTCATTGTGTTTGTTGTGCTTGTTTTTTTCGAGTACTAGTGCGAGAATAGTCAGTGATCGTGGTTGCTGGAGGAGTCCTTCCTACTGCCGTTGCTGTCATGATATGGTCTTGGATATACCTGTTCCTGTTGCTGCTGCTTCCGCTGCCGCTGCCGCTGCCGCTGCCGCCGCTGCCGCTGCCGCCGCTGCCGCTGCCGCTGCCGCCGCTGCCGCTGCCGCCGCCGCCGCCGCTGCTGCGGCTGCTGGTGTTGGTGTTGGTGTTGGTGTTGTTGTTGTTGTTGTTGCTGGTGGTGCTCGTGGTGGTGGTGGTGCTGGTGGTGCTGGTGCTGCTGGTGCTGCTGCTGCTGCTGCTGCTGCTGGTGCTGGTGGGGGCGGCGGCGGCGGCGGCGGCGGCGGCGGCGGCGGCGGTGGTGGTGGTGGTGGTGCCAATGGTGGTAGTGCTGTTGGTGTTTGTGCTTGTACGGAGTGGGTTGACCCGTACAATGTGCAGCCGTTAACTATTTAACAACAGGGAAGGGCGGGCTCTCGGAAAAGCATTGCTGGAAATATTGTGATGGTTAACTTTTAAAGTAGCCAACTACCAGTCTTATTGTTTGCACGCTGTCCAAGAAACACCTGCGGTTGACTTTCCGAATAGGCACACTTCTAATGTCTGCAAACTGCCGAACCAGAAGAGCAAACTTGTCCCGGTGACCGACAGTGCTGCAGCCGCGCAGCACGAAGGCAGCAAGGAATACCAAATGGTCAACCATTGGAGAAGGAGTTCAACCGCAGTGTGACTGGTTGAGATTAGCAGGCCCCTCCTCAGGAGCTCGCTTGTTCCTGTTGTTGTTGGTGGTTGCGGTATTGATGTTAGCGTTGATGTTAAGTGTTAATGTTGATGTTGGGATTGGTGTGGTTGTCATCGTTGTCGTCGTCGTTCTCGTTGTCGTCGTTGTCATCGCCGTGTTTGTGATTGTGGTTCTGGTTCTGGCTGTAGTTGTTGATGGAGGTGTTGGCGCTGGTGTTGGTGCTATTGTTGGTGTGGATGTTGATGTTGATGATTATGCCGATGTTGATGTTATTCTTCTTCTTCTTCTTCTCATTGTTGCTGTTGCTATTGCCGTTGCGGTCGCTGTTGCTGCCACTGTCGCTCTTGCTGCTGCTGTTGGTGTTGTTGGTGTTGTTGCCGTTGTAGTTTTCATTCAAGGGTTCAAGTTTCTTGCCACCCTAAACCCTAAACCCTAACTAAACCCTAAACCCTAAACCCACTGTTTAGGTTCTGCCGTCGCTCCGTTCGGTCTTCGCCGCGCCTTCGCCTTCGGATCCTGGGCCGCGGAAGGTGCAGGGTCATGTTCCCCTGATAGCTGATACTACCTAGAGTCTCCATTGTAGTTCCTTTTTGGGGGTTACCTTTTAGGATCCTTAATATAAAAATTGGTTAAGCCAAAACAAGGAACTACAATGGAGACTACAGTGACGGCGTTGGATAAGAAACTCTTGTATCCGAGGCAGGGTACCCTGAATTTCTTATTTAGATAGCGCTCGGTTCAGGGTCATAAGTGATACCCGCCAGGTTTAGGGTACCCTGAATTTCTGATCGGAGTCGTACTGTGCGCCTCTGACTCTGACGCCGTCCAGGGCTCAACATGGACGAATGCGAAACT
>CAJNJA010078863.1:0-21173 GCA_905231915.1 Symbiodinium necroappetens
CCGAACCTAGCCTCGACTACCGTTGCCGAGGCGAGGCGGCCTCGCGTTAGCGACAAAAATTAGTCGTAGAGGTAGGTTTTGAAACCTTAGCAACAAACGCTGCTTTTCGAGAATCGCTTGTATGCATGTTCACAAATGTCAAGCCTTGACTTTCTCATAGATGCCCAGATCGTTCTGGTTCATCAGGATCACAGCACCCGTGAGCTTTTTCAGCTCTGTTGCCCCAATGATATGATCCAAATGCCCATGCGTAATTAGGATTCGCTTGCAGGTCAAACCGTGGAACTTCAGGCGGCTCATGATATGATCGACATCTCCACCCGGATCGACCACCAAGGCATCTTTGGATTCGGTGTCGCCGACAAGGCTGCAATTGCACATCAGCGGCGGCACTTGGAAGATTTCTATAACGGGCGCCATCACTCAAAACGCGTCTCTGATCTTACAAAGCTGCGAACAAGCAGACTTCGAGGTGGAGGTCGAGCTGCTCGCGTCTCTCTTGACGAAGAGACTGCAGCGAAGCATCACAAAGACAAAGAATGAGACGAGAGGCACGGCTGGTGATCAGAATGAAATGAACTTGAAGTGCTGGAACCCAAAGCGCCTTAAGGTGGCCCAGGACGATTCGGTCTGTATATCAAGGCGGCCACATGGGAAGCAGTAATGACACGCGCCACTCAACAGGGCTGCATGGTCACTCTCGCAGGGGAAGTGCTTCGAAGCAGAAACAAGGGCTTTCTCATGGAGTTTACAATGGCAGCTGATGGATCTCCTGTGGGTCGGAGCCGCCACGATCGATTGCAGTCGCGGCAGACGCTCCTTCCTGCACAGCTCTCTCTTGTTTGTCAACAACAACCCTTATGACTTGGCGGAGGCCTTGCAAAAGGATAGCTCTGCTGCTTGCAACCGGCCTCAAAAAGGTGAACATTTTTTGGTAACCATGCATGCAAGGGATCACTTGCCATCATCCCCTCCCAGTCCGTCAAGTGGCCGCCGGATTGGATCATTCCGCGTCTGGCCTTTCTGAATCGGAACATGGAAGGTGCGTTATGTCCTCATATACTGTCTGTAGTCGCACCGGGTGTGCAGCTGCCGTAGACACGTCTGCCGTTCCCGTGCCGCAGATGACTCCAAAAACACCCTGCAAGGCAAACGGAAATCCAGCGTCGGAGCTAACAAAGCCGGAGAAAAGAGTTTCATGCAGAGAAGCCTTCCGTGCAGCATTTGCTGTTGCGAGCGCACGTGAAGCGACCGTGGCAGCATCGCACGACGTCCCTGGCCCAATGTTGACAAAGCGTCTGAGTGAGTAAGTACTCAGCTGCACCATGCTGCACCCCAAGGACCACTATATACCACTACCAGACACACCAGTGGGAGTGGCCCATACTAAGTAGGCTGGGCTGCTCTGGTACCGGTACTGTACGCAAAATACGCTAAACACATAAACTGACATCGCGAGCACTGTCCGACCTGGGGAGGAGTTGGTCGCTCCGTCTGCCGCACCTGCCTTCGACAGGCGAACATTGAATTTGAATCTGGTTGGGCCGCTTGCGCACACATATTCGCCGGCTCCTCTGGTCTACTGGTTCCAACCACATGCATCCTCCAGCAAAAGCGTTCGGCCTCTGCCCACAAGGCCTCAAGCTCCTCATCGAAGTCGTGTCTCCCAGCTGCGGACTGTTCGATCCATTCTGCCTGGTCTGAAGGTGGCAACGAAGCCGCTTCAAGTATTTAGAAAGGCTAAGTCGGCCAAGTCTTTTGCATCCGAGAGGCAGCTTCAGAGATGGCACCCAGCGCAACCTTTGCAGATCGCAAAAATCATCCAATCCAGGTGCCCGATTCCGATGCCTTTGTTGTGGGATAAGTGTCTCGCCTTTGGCTTGGGTCTCCTCGATGCTTTTGCAACCTGGTTCGGAAGCATCTCGGAGGGCCACAAGGGACGGCTCGCGCCCTCGGCCGCGGACAGACTGAGTGCTCTGGCCAGTCCGTTTCGCGGGTGGTCTGCCACATCAAAATCAAAGGCACTCATGAAGCATTTCGAACCACCAGGAAAACCGACAGTGCCGCTCCTTGACAGGACGGCAATGCCCCGTTGCTTGCCACACGGCGCATCAGTCATGGATTGCACGTACAAATTCCCGCTGGGGTTGATAGCTACGAATTATGTGAATGTCACCATAGGATTCACAGAATTCTAGGGCTGGGAAGCGAAGGCGTGTTTTAAGCAGCTTCTCCCCCACGACTCGAGGTTGAACCTTGTCACTGGATCTGAGCCCGTCCTACCGGCCGCGGCGTTGGCAGAGTCTTTTGGCCTCACTTTGCTGATTCGGAAGTTCGGAGCTCGTGCATGCCTCGAACTGCCCATCATAGGAATGTTGAATACATTCTTGAATATCTGCTGTCTCTTCTGGAGGTGTGACGGGAGACAGAAGAGCGCTGCAGAAACCCGAGTATCACATCAAATAAGCTGTTTCACACCTCCCAAAGCTACTGAGTACCATCGTCCGAGGCTGAAGGCTCAAGCGACTTTTCAGGCCAAGAGCTGCGTGTTGGTAACTTGGCGTCATGCGGAATATGAATTTGGCTCCCTGCCGAGCGGAGATTGCTTCAATCTTGAAGGTCAATCTTCTATGCTCCAGGACAGGGGCTTTGCATACTTTTTGCATGAGTTCAACCACTCCTCGCTACCGATCCGAGCAGTCCTTCTGATCACTTCCTATTCCAGAGGTCTGGCCTGGCCAGCACCGGCCGAAACCGCCAGATCACCCCCAGTCAGCGCTGAGGCAAGCAGCGGCTGTACACATAAGGTGCCTGAAGCATCATTCAACTACATCAGCGGACTGCACGCAGAGTTTCCCCCTGCAGAAGACACGCTCCTGTGCCATGGGCATCGCCTGGAACTTGGACCTTAGATTCTTCTTGACATGCTGCCACAGTCGACCGGACTTGTCGAATCTGGGAGCTCAGCGACATCACTTGGCAAGCTGCCTTGGGACAGTCGGCACGGCTTCCGGGCATCGAAGTTCCCTTCCCGAGACCCGTACTGGTGCAGTGGTACCCTGCCCAGGCAATACGGGTCACTTGTGTTGTCCATGTCCGGCACACACATGGAGCTTTCGCACCTGCTGCCGACGTGCATCGAGCGAGTACAGGCTGGAGTTGAGCCTGAGTGTCTGTACGTCTACAACTCAAGCCTAGATGCCTTCTCGCGATCCGCGGTCGTAGCGACACTAGGGAGATGAGCAGCGAGCTTAGTTTGAGTAGCTCCGGACTCTTGCTTGACGCCACCGAAATCGTTTACGAGACCTTTCTGGCCGAGGGCTTCACAGGGTTTCACCGTGAGTCGTTGTTCATTACTTGACAAGGTGAGAGCTCTTTGGCCCCCACGGAGACCCCAAAAGCCCGAACAGTCGGCCCTGCCTTGCAAGGACTCACCGATGTTCACGACGTCCTGGACCATCTTCTGAAGCTGCACCTCAGGCTTCCATCGAAGAAAGATGCTCGTGACACTTCGTAGACGACGTCGAAGGTCCCCGAAAGTAAGAAGTCGACTTTCCGCTTTTCAAGCTGGGTGCGCAGGTCCTCACATGGCTCGCCCACAGGCTTGTCCCAGGCATAGGTGCGACAACTTTGCATTACAAGCCGTAACATCATCATCCAGCAGGCAGTCGTCAAATCCTGTGACAGCTGATCCGTCTCACTCTTGAGTTGGTCTGCACGGTCCAGCACCTTACATGGTAATCAAAGCAAACGTATCAAGAACGAAGTGGGTGAGGACAGGCGGGTCACGGTGCCCTGCAAAGTGTCCGTCTTCTGGTTCAGCGAAGCCAGGTCGTCCCGCATGCGCTCAGAAAATTGCTGCATCTCCTGTTCAGGCTCGGCTAGGGCTCCAGTGCTTCTTGAAGCTCGAATGCCATGAAACAGTCACTATGACTATGTGCTGTTGGAAGGGAACTTGACTACAGCCAGGCTTCCCTCGGCCTGGGCCGCTGCTCGAAGCTTGGACTGTGACTGGTCAGCTGCCTCCAGAGGGCGACATTTCGCGACAGGTCACCGGTCACATCTTGACCGGGGCTCTGGCATCCGCCAGCTGGGCAAACGCGGTCTCATTCCGAACAGCCTGATTTCCGATGGGTTTCAAGACCAGTCGCTACCCGTCGCACAGCTGCAGCGGGGCCTGTTCGTTTAACATTTGTATCTTCATTTTCAGGTCCTGAAAGCCACATTCAACATTGCAGCTGGCGGCTAAACTTCCCTGCATCTACCACAATCCTGATCTGCGGCAGCATTGTTCCGCACAGCTGCAGTGATCTCCATGAAAACAGAGCTTAACGACTCGCGAATCCTGATAGCCGTCAGAACGAAACTGAGTCTGCTGTTGCGGCTACATCAGCTGGGGCGCCGGCTCGTTTATTTCTGATTGCATCTGCTGTTGTATGGCCTAGCAGTGTCAATCGGCGAGTGCATCTGCCCAACATGCCGCAAGATGAGATTGATTTCTTTTCGCGAACATCGACGGTCCTGACCTAGGACAGGCCACTTCTTGTAAACACTATTTTAAGTTTGATCGTGTTTTGAGGATTACATCGCGAAAGCTGGAACAACTCTAGGAAGAACCGGCTCCAAACCGATATGAATTCGGAGCCCAAGCCAATGCTGCAAGCCTCGATTTGGGAATACCACCTCAATGCCGGCAATTTGGGGCCCAGACCGCCCCATGGCGTTTGAAGTCCGCGAGGTCGCTGTGATTGCCGTTGATGGCATTCTTGATCGTGTTGAGCTCGATCTGGCAAGCTCTGAGGCAGCATCCAAGGACTGCTTCTACGCAAAGCTGCACCTGGAGTGATTTCTGTGAGTTGGAGCTTTTGTTCTTCAGCTCCATGACCTTGTTCTCTGGAGAATCGGACTGTCGTGTCTGACCCACTCTCCTCGCCGTGAATTTTATTCCAAGCACAACGCCCATTGTGCAAATGCCAGCACCGTCACATCCACATCGAGCATGTTCTCGGAGCCTGAGTGCCATCTGCGGTTCCGGTCTACAACGAAAGCGTGTCCATCACATGATGCGACAGCATCACAGGGGTGAGATGCCAACCGACTGAGCTTTGCCTGACAGCACGAATTCTAAAATATCCTTCGCACTGCACGCCCAAGGCGGCACGGTCTCACGCAACGACTGAAGCCGAGCATACAGAGCCAGTCTTGTGACATTCATTTTCTTGTGTTAGCGTCGTTTCCTTGCCGTTGCTCGAACCATAATGAAGCAGTGTTGCTGATGTTGCAGCCTTGACATAGGTTTGTGCTCGAAAGATGCTGCAACAGCTTGAAGATCTAAAGGCACGAAAGGCACTTTAGGAGCATCGCGTTTTTCGTTTCTCTTTGTATGAGTTTTTCACTGCAGCGCGGGCTATTTGCTGGCTTGTCAAAGCTAATTTGTCACAATGTCGTCATGGCAGTCGCCTCTGCCTCTTTCCATACAGACTTCAATTCATTGCAACATATTCCAACAAACACCAATCACATTTCTTGAACAAGTTTCCAGCACCAACGTCATGGCGGCTGACTGGCTGATGGCTGCCCTTGGAGGCGACAGACTGTGCTCTGTGCTGTGCCAAAGACGGCTTCTGGTGCTCTTAGAGCGGCTTTCAGTGCTTCACATGTCCCTCGGCCTGTGTAAGAGACTGGCATCAGTGACGCCCGAATACTTATCTGAGTTCTCGGCTGATGCGGAACCGGAGTGGGAACCGGGGCTGCCTTGCAAACAGTTCATGCGACATGAAGCTATCCAAAGTGGAGGCACATCATGCCTGTGGCACAGCAGATACCGCAGAAACAGGAGATGGCTGTGCACCAGGAACAGCCCTCTCGTGCGGCAGCGGAGCCGCCTGAGTGCGCAACACGGGCCCGCAACACGGACCTTTGTTGTCTGAGAGTTTCTTAGTTCAAGCAGCCGTTGTGCAACTGATTCACTTTGCATTCACTGGCGCCATAAACGGCCTCGTTAACTTCCGGTCGGGCGGCGTGAGGCCTTGGCACACACGGTGCATGTGCAAACGAAGGGCTGCCGATCCTTGTGGGCTTTACATACCATACATACCAGTGCAGTCCCAAGCAGAGCAGTCGAGGTGCTGAGCGCGTCGATCGGATCTTTGCCGGCCCTGCAGATGCAGCGCTGCACCCTCAGGCTTCCCCCGCTGGCCAACTCGACCAAACCAACACTGGACGGTATGCAAAGACATATTCTGACAGAGGACTACGTGCGGGTAACAAAGAGAAGTTTCTGGGCATGCGCACTGAGCGTCAAAGGGTCTGACAGTCCCAGCATATCTCTTGTAGCGGGCACCACCGGTTCATCGCGGTTGAGCTGTACGAGATGGGCGAGGATGTTTCAATCCTGGCCCGAAGAAACAGTCCCAACAGCTGCCAAACTTAAAGGAGGCAGCGGTTTCTTGACCAGTTCGGTCTGTACAACTGCGTGCAATTCCAAATTGCAAAAACTGGAAAATTGCCGCCAGTGAGACTCAAACTCCAACGCAGCTAGATGACAAAAGGCTGTACACTCGAATTGCTACTATACCTCACATTACATACATGCGTTCGCTACTGGCACAGCCACTCCAGCGCATGCTCGGGTGGCTCTGTTCGCACTTTCGACGCACTTCAAGCACTCTGCACCACACCAGGACCCCCAAAAGCACGACCACTTGCAGTGGTCGGCCCCGTATTTCGCTGTTTCTAGAAAACACCGAGCGCACCTCTCCCTGACCCCTGTGCTGGCGGTGATGCAAGAAGTGAACGTGGAGTTGTCGAGACCATCAAATAGATTGAAGCTTCTGCTGCCACACTCTGAGATAAGCTTGGGGAAGCTCCCGAGCGCACTTCCTCCACCGAGCTTGGTCATCAAGATCTCGTCGTCTTGATCGCAGCCAGCAGCAACAGTCACCTCTTGTTCGCCCTGCCGCGTGGAACGCAAACGCCTGTGCTCACCAGCAACGGCGTCAGCAGTTGCGGTATCGATCCAGGAAGCCACCATGATGGCCGTGTAGACCAGCTTCGTGACCATGGCTGCCGGCAGCGCGGTTGCGGCAGCTGCGCTTTCTATGGTGAGCCTTACATGCAAGTGCCAGCAGAAGCACGAATGCTGAGTCCTGACCGCAACATGACTGAGACAGGCAGGATCCACTAAAGTACAACATGCCTCGTGCCGTCAGTGGCTTTGTCGTTTGCAACTAATTGACTTACGGGGCAAGTGAACAGGCATGTCAGGCAATCTTTATCGGTCTCCTGCATTAGCCTAGCAATGCTACAATTTCCGACAAGTTGGCCGTTCTTCCAACTCTTCTGCACAAACTGTTTCCCAAAAGCTGTTTAACAGCAGCTACCCGTTCCTGCACAAGAATCCGGTTTTGCGAAACAGTCAAGAAAGCACGCTACTAGTTACTAGTTACTAATGCGTTCCGAAAGGTGCCTGTTGTCAGACATAACGGTGGCTTGTGCTGGCAAGCAATCTGGCAAAAGAGCCCACAAGAACTGTCACGAGTCTGAGCCTGCATCAGCCTTTGCCGAGGTCGCCCAAGCGGACCTTGAGACCGTTAAACGTTAGACCTTCAACTAGGAGATCCTTCAGAAGCTGGGCTCCAACTAAGGCAGCAGCTGGGACGAGTCTGGCAACGCTAGCACGTGATTCTCTCTGTGAGTGTCCCGTGAGGTTAGTGCATGGAGGCATGGAGTGCAAGCACAATGTGTGCCGTTTTCATACGAGTCTGTGCTCTGCAATGCTCTGCACTGTGCTCAACCTGTCATGTTCAGCCCTGAGCTTGAGCCGCAGCTGCCGGAGACGAATGCGCAGGCGGACAGGGACCCTTCAGTTTCTGTTGCCCTTATTCTTACGTTTCCCGCGCAGCTTGGCGTAGCTGGCTACATTCGAGAGGGTGAGACGGACGGTGAAACGGCTGGTGAAGGCTGCCATGGGCCCGTCAACTCACGTTTCGAGCAACTGGCAAAAGGCACTTTTTGTTATTTGTAGCACAACTCGGCTTTTGCCCGCGGCCCCGAGCCTGGAAGCGCTCGTCATGGTGACTTGGACTGAAGAGCAGCTGCTCCAGGGTCGCCTTTCGAAGTGCTGCAGGCGCAGCTGGCAGGTGGCGGTTCTGCCTCGCCTCCTCGGCGATAGTCGCGGGGAAGCCGAAACTTGGAAGCATGAACTGCAGCAAACCTGCCAGGTTGTACACAGATGTGAGGAGCTAGCATGCTGAAGCCACACCAAAACAGCACCCCCCTCTAGCCAAGAGCACCTGCATTTGCCAAGACGGGCTTGGCCGATCCATGTCCTTTAGAAGGACTTGGAGCGGTCGTGGTGGTGTGCAGCGGCTTCGGCTTCGCAGTGAGGCAGAGTGCAGACCTCACCAAACAGGCGATGCGAATCCTTCCTCCCTGCCACACAAGCCAGCACCTAATTCCAGAGTGTGGTGCGAAGCAACCGGCAAAGCTCTGCGCTCACTGGGATCCATTGAAATCTTTTTCTTCGCTGACCTTAGCAGCTGAGGCGCATGCCGTGCCTTGAGCCTCTTCCCCGCTCGGGTTCCCTGCCGGTCGCTGACGTATGGGCGAAGTCTTCCCTGAGGCTCCTGGCAATCAGAGGACAGCTCAGGCTCCAGTTGAAGATTTGCGCAGCCTTTGCACAACATTTGTAAAACAGGCCAGAACCACATCACCTATCCGGTGCGCCTGGCTCGTGCTAAGATTCAGGGAAGCACCAACCGTCTACCCCGTTATCCGTTGGCTCGATGATGTAGCAGGTGGAGCCCTTTGAATCGGTAGACTTGAGACGTCTTGGTTGAAACAACTTGTTTCGCCTTCCATTGTCATGACAGCACATGACCCCTAAGCCCTAAGCCAAAATGGCATGACTGAATTACTGAGGCCTCAAGGTGCAGAAGATGATTCAGAGCTGACGGCCATGCCGATCGATAAGGGGTGCTGGCAGCACAGGCACTGCGACTCGAGGATCGTCTGGCTCCTGCAGGTCGGTGCAGGTCCAGCCGAGTCAGGACCCAAAGCTCAGAGCCTCGAAAAATTGAAAGCTGCTCAGCTCATCCTCCGAAGGTACCTTTCATTCTGCTCGACAAATGCTGCAGCCTTGGTGTATAGCAGATACTGGTAGCACCGTTCGATTCTGCTCTTTGGAGTGCGTTGCCCCCAAGCTTTGCTGGCCTTCCAGAAGTGATGTTCGTCACTGGCAACTCCACACTGCTTGTGAGCTAACTGAACGCACCCAGCCTATGTACATCTGGACCTCGGCTCTGCCGGGACTTGTCGCACAATCGCAGGACGTCCTCATCCAAAAGCTGAGGCTCAAGCCGAAGGGCTTGCGTCCGAAATTCTGAAGTGCCGCGGTGGCCTAGGCAGGGCGCCACCACACACAGCTCTTGAAGGCCACTTCCAAAGCCTAAGCCTGCCACTGTCTAAGCTTTGGCCGTCTGAAAAAAATCTAAACGACGACGACGGTCTGTTCCGAAGCTCGTGAACTCATGTGGCAATCGATTCTGTTCTAGAACTCCCAATTTCCGGAGGACATCAATCGGAAACAGCTCCCTACAGGCTTGGGCAAGCTAGCGCTCGAAAGATCCAAGCTGGAAAATGTTGGATTGGTAGTGCCAAGCAGCACGGAGAAGAGCGTTGCAACGCAAACACGAGTCATGCGACATTCCCAGGCCATCAACTTGAGCATCTGTCCGTCATCCTCCTATCTCTGAAGTCTGGCTGATCGTCTCTCCGAGTGCTGAGACTTGGGCATGGTCCGAGCAAAGTTATTTGCCATGAGGCCTGCAAGTGACTGCAGGTGACTGCAGATGATGCCGGCGCCTTGGCATTCTCATACCGCAGTTCCAAGCTTTCTCGCACCTCGTGGCCTGCGCCCGCTGCGCTCGGAAGCTTTGTCGGGCCTGGGCTGTGCTTGTCAATGCATCCCGTGGTCGTGTCGTAGCACATGGCGCTGCTCGCCTTCTCAAAGGCGCAGAATCCTGAAACGGGATGTTATCAGAGTGCAGCCAGCCGGGGAGCCTCCCGGCCTTTGGACCAACGAAGGGTCTCAACGACAGGCCGGCATTTATCTGGCAGTCAAAGGAGTGGCAATTCTTGCTTCAAGCAGATTTGCACCTGCTTCTCTTGGACGGCATGTTCCGGATTCATCGGCTTGTGGAATGCTGTCCCTGCAGACCCGCGCGCCACAGATTGAAAGTGGCTGGCACGGGGAAAAAACACGCAGAAGCTTCTTCGCGATATATCTCGTGCTGATCCAGCATGCAAAGCCGGAGACCAAGCTTTCGCCTGCTTTCTCGATTCCCGGATGATTCAGGAATGGTCTCAGCCTGCGAGACACTTGCATCCACGTAAGACTGTGCTTTTATTCCCATCCGAGGGCACGGCGAAGACGTCTGAAACACGAAGTCCGCTGCAGAACACGCTGACGAAGCATCAACAAATGCAGCCATGGCTGGGCTGTCGAACAGATCGAACAAGCCTGAATGCCATCATCCTTCGATTGCTTAGCATGCCTCACAACAAATACAACACCACAGAAGAAGACCAGGCGACCTGTGCGATGCTTTGACAGTTCCATCTGTGTTGAAACACGACCCGAAGACATGATACGTGCCGGGCACGGGTCAGATCAAACATGTACATGGCCCCTGCAGGAACAGCCGTCGACGCACAAAACAATCTACTTGGGCCTGCCCCTTCATCATTCCCCCAAGCTGCTTTTTTTGCAATCAACTGTCGCTGGCACGGTGCTGGGCGTCGTCGAATGGTTGAACATGGCATTCGCCATGGGCTCATGTTACAATCTGGCTTCCGTCTGCACAAAAAACTTGGGGGCCTCGGCATGATGCCAAGACAGGTGCTCCCAATGAAAGGAGATCTGCAAAGAGGTCCGTGGCATCGCATGCAAGTCGCAACAGCTATCCATCGAGGCATCCATGAAAATAGCTCTTGGCTGGGGATGATCAATATTCAAAACATCTTTCACGAAGTTCGGAAGCCTCGGATCTCTCTGTAGTTCTCTTTCTGCGAGCACATTGATGGATTCAAGTAGCCGAATTTTGCCATGCAGTGCAGTTCGCCGGCTCGAGTCAAAACTCTAAAACGTGCGGAAAAACTGAGAGACCACTTTAGGCATCTAGGATCTGGGCGAGGCAGAGGCTTCACGATGGTCGGGTGACAGCATCTCCTCCTTCCTGTGCCCGCTCATGGCTTCCAGCCGCTGTTGCCTTCTCGGAAGAACGTGAAGAAATGTGAACCCTCAAAGTATGCTAGTCGCACAGTCGCATAAAATCACATATCACTCGGAAGCTCAGAGCCCGCGGCAGGCTCCGCAAATTTTGCAAAGCTGTCAAATGCCCGTTTCGGGATCGAATCTGGCAGCTTGGCAAGCTTGACGAGGCAAAGAGCAAAACCAGCAGCCTGGCCTTGTCGAGGTGTGCAGCTAGTTCGGTGGCCTCAGAATTTTCTCGCACATCTCAAGGTCCTAGGCCGTCGCAGCGAGTTCGACAGGGCCCGTGCCGCAGAAACCGGGTCACACGTGCAGCCCCCTTGTGGTGCTGACTCCTCAGCTTTACGCACCTCAGAGCATTGCAAGCTTTCAAGGCAACTTTGACCGAGTCGCATTTTGAGGCTTCAGGCGGCGGCAAGGGCTTCCAGCACTTTGATTAGCGGCAGCACGGCAAGCTTTCTAGAGTCGTTGAGTTTGCAAAGGACCTGCGCCACCGGAGAGTTCATTTGGGCAGTCGAGCGCATCCTCTCGGACCCAAGCACGAACAAGCCCGAGCGTGTCCTTGGAGTACAATCTGGCACCGTATGGCTTGAGAATAACAATGACAGCACATCTCTCTGAGGCCGTATCGTACGGGCATATCCAGACACCGATCAAATTTTCTGGTGAAGGATCTTCTTCAAAAAGATTTTGACCTCAGCAGCTCTGGCAAGGAATGCCCGGGTGTGGGGAGGGGGGCACTGCCACTTCAGTTCAACCTGAAAGCCAACTAAAACCGATTGCATGTCACTGGCGATGTGTCTGACTGTCTTGAGACTGACAGAGATTCTGCAAGCATGGAAGGACTGAGGCACTGAAAGGAAGCAGACAAGTCGAAGCAGGAACGGAAGCAGAACAAGACATCACTAAAAAGCGGGGGCAGACTGCCTTACGCGAAAAACTGGGCTCCTCTTTGAATCCAATGGGCTTTTTTTGCTTGGATTAAACCCCGAGCATGTCGAGATGTGGGACGATGGATACAAGACGGACTCTACTGAGGACTCTCTTCACCTACTGTGCGAGCTCTCTGCTCTCTGCTCCCCGCAGCAGAAGAGGCTAAGAGACCAGAAGAGCTCTGCCTGAGGCTGCCACAGTAGTCAACTGTAGCACGAACCTTGCAAAGGCACACCACATCCGAGCCGAGCGCCCCCGAGCGCCCCCGAGCCGCCGGCACATTCATCTCGAAGGCCTTCAGCCCTGAGCGCCCCCCACAGCTCCGTCCACATGCTGACCCACCTCAGATGGCCATGTCAAGGTTCAAGTCCCTTTGCATCTCACATCCAGGTCTGGACTAAGCACAGGGCTCGCTGCAGTGCTCGTAATCAGCCAAAGCCTTGGAACTGTCGCAGTCGTTTGCTATTCTTGCTTAAGCCACATCGCGAAACTCGAGCGTCTGCATCAGGCCGCGGCTTTCTGTACAAGGCAGTGCGCGAGTGTTTGGGGATAAGTGTTCTCTTGCCTGGAGATCAGACACGGGCCTGGCCAGCTTGAGGTGTGACACTCTTCACCTGCCTGAGCTCGAGGATGGTGTCAATTATCGATGTAGCATCCTGCACAACGTCAAATACACGTGCGTACGACCGGCACTGCCACACTAGACCGCCTCGGCACTGCAGTCTCGGAGTATCAGTTGCAGCCTTTCCGCCACGCAGCATTTCAATTAGAATTCTCGAAGACGCAAGGGAAAGGCTGCTGTTTTATTGGCATTGGAAACGACTTGATGTTCTCCATGCCACATCGCACACTCATTCTGAGGCGTCCGCCTTGCCAACAGGCTCGCTTGTCGAGCCGGATAGCTACCCATGGCTTTGGAGACAAAGACCACTAGGCTTTGCTCCTGACAAGCCACTGGCCGGGCGCATCCCTTCCGTCTCATGCAAGCCCTCGCTCCTGTGTCAAACGATTTTGCCTGCCAAGCACTTTGTCAAATGCGCTGCCCCCGGCGTGGATGTCATGCTCTGTCCGTCAGCTCGGGAGTTGGGTTGTGGAGGTGTGTAACCATAAGTCCACGGCAGAACGACATTCTCCGCGAAAAACCTATGGCGACACCCACTGGGTGTGCCCGAGAGGCAGGTGCAACGTAGACTTGTGGGTTAGCACACGCTCTTGTCTTGGATTCCCTTTACTGCGGCCATGGGTTCCTGCCTTACGTCCAATAGAGGGAAATGGATGACATCGGATTCGGCCATCTTCTGCCAGACTGCTGCCGGATCCTACAGGGACAACGAACACGCAGGCTTTCAGGATCCAAGGGCCCCAAGGGCACATTGCAGCTCCTCGCCGCGCTCGTTTGCAGCAGCGGCCCAGGCCTGTGACTCGACGGAGGGACTGTAGCACCCACACACAGTTCGAGGACTCACTTGTAAAAGACCTGGTGGTTGCCTGAACGGCCTCGAAAACCTCCTCCTCCTTCTCCACACACAAATCCTGTCGCTTGCTTGCAACAAGCATGCGACAACCGACAACACTACTGACGACCAACGCTTGCCACAAGATGTCCTCGCTTGTGAGGAGTGTCATGAAAGTGTCAGTGGGCAGCTGCCGTGTGGCCTGGCCATCAGAAGTACCCCAGACCAGAGATCGGGGCACACGATGCGCACCTCTGGGCACGCCGCTAGCGCGGCTGCTCCAAACGACTCCACCTGAAGCACTGTGCTCCGGGAGCTTCCCACAAAAGACCTTGAACAGAGGCTGCTAATGTGCAGGTGGCCCACACGGCTGCGCAGCGCTTGCGACCATTGAAACCACCTGCGGGCTCCGAAAAAGCACAAACTCCGAATAACTCCCATAAACGACATCAGCGTCCAAACAACCGGGATTCCCGCTGCCCAGCTGCTGCAGCAGAGAAAAGGCCTCACCAAGCCAGGTGCGATGTGGTCGCCACAGACAAATCTGACAAGCACAAGCCTGAGGTGGCACAACTTTGTACATCTGTTTGACTGCTCCCAAACTCCGAGGCGCGGACCAACCGCCCCCGCTGCTTCTCTGGCCTCTAAGGCCACCCAGCGCCTACACTGCAACTCCAGGTCCTCCGAGACAGCAAGCGGTCTGTGAAATGTCTGCAGACGAGCACGGTAGTCCTCAACCATGTACTTGCGAGCAGCATCAAGGATACCAAACACGGTATCCCAAGTCAGAGTCACATCCATGTCCTGCAACTTATTCTCGTTAGCGTCTCTGCGCATGCACCACCGTCGTGGCACACCGAGAATCGGACATACACCCAACGATGCAGTTGTCGGAATGACTTTGGCATGATGTCTTCAACTTTGACCTCAATTGTACACTCGAATTCTACTTGTTGCCCCAGCCACCCCGTCATGCTTTGAGCTGAGAAAGCCACTACCACGCGCGGAGAGGTTTCGTGCTGTTCACGAAACCCTGCCTCAAAAAACATCTTCGAGAAGACCTCGGAAGCTCGAGCGTAGATGGCCTGGCAATGGCAGACACAAGTCGCCAGATACGAAATCGTGTTGATGCCCAAGCCCCGGCCTTCAAACCAAAAAAGCTCTCGCCGTCGGGGCCAACCTGGAATTCGACATCCTCAGAGCTCTTGCTGGAATTCCGGTCACTTCATAGGCCGCACTTCCTCTCAGATCTCCATAAGAGATACTGTCAGTCCGAACTGAGATTGCAGCAGAGTAGGTGGCTGAGTTTTCAAGCATCACTTGCATTCGCTTGTGCTTTGCATCTGACCTGAGACTCCTCACGTGCAAGCCGAACCAGGAAACTGCATTCACACGTCACACTGGGGTGCAGACCGATTCATGTCGAAAAGGTCGTATTCAAGTGGGTGAATTCAACTAGTAGCTTTGCGAGAATGCTCGTGTTTGACTGGTGTCTGGTTTCGGGGTGTTGATGGGTGTTGGGGCCACGCCCTGCATGGACGGACATGGTATCCGGAACTGTGTTGTGTGCTGTCAAGGGAGTCTTGTGTGCAGGTTTGGCATGCTCCGACAAAGTGCATACTAGCGGTTTGAACAACACCTGAAAATCCGAAACACTCCATGGTCATCCCTGGAGCCAACGCAAGGCGCAGCGAAGCTTGAGCCGCATCGATGTTCTCGCTGCGCCCGAAACCGCGCATGACGGAAATGAAAACACTTTGCAGGCCCACTGGGGATGCGGAAAAGGTCTTCGGCCAAGCATTCACGAAGTCGCTGCGGCCAGCAGCCTTAGCTCGCTGAAGCTGAAAGAGTAAAGACTCGTTCCGAAGCCATGTGCTGGCACTATCGCTGTAACGGATATATGCATACATACATACATACCTACCTGCCTGCCTGCCTGCCTGCCTGCCTACCTACCTACCTACCTACCTACCTACCTACCTACCTCATACCTACGTAGCTACATAGCTACATACTTACATACCTACATAGCGGGAAGAACTGGCAGAACCAATGCCGAAAGAGATCGGAACATTGGTTCCACAAAAAACCATACCCCTAGCAGGAAAGTTAACACTGACAAATAGACTTGTAAACAGGATGATTGGCGCCTAAGAAGCTCAAACCAAGCAGCGACTGGGCTTCCAAAACCCGACGTCATTGTGGGTTAGGTTGTTTGGCAAACTAAACCCCAAAAAATGATGGGCGGCAAACCCTTAACCCGAAAGGGGCAATTCGGGGCAATGTTCCCGAGGACACAAGAATTGACATGTGGTGAGATACTTTGGGTGGCAGGTGCAAACCCCGAAGCCTGAAGCCTGGTGATGAGGTCCCGACAGAGAAAAATATATACATGACGTACGGTAGCCCCAGCGATCATCCCGCCACCTCCCCAGAACACCACCGTTTACTTAAGGCTAGCGAGAAAGGCATAACGCTACACGAGCAGAACCCGCTCTCCGCCCTGACGGTGTGCAGTGGCTCACTTTTCATCCATTGCGTTAGTCCGGGCTCTGTGCTGGCATGCTTCGGTCTCTGCCAGCACTCCAGATGCATCGCCCTCCTGCGCCTTTCAAGGTGTGGGCGGGCGGGAAAATTTTCACATCTCAGCAGCTGGCCCTGATCTCGGGCCCGGCTGCTGCAGATTATTCACATGTCCCACCCACCGGCCCGACGTGTGCTAACGTGCCCTTCATGCATTTCATGCATATCAAGGCATAACGCTACACGAGCAGAACCCACCCTCCGCCCTGACGGTGTGCAGTGGCTCACTTTTCATCCATTGCGTTAGTCCGGGCTCTGTGCTGGCATGCTTCGGTCTCTGCCAGCACTCCAGATGCATCGCCCTCCTGCGCTTGGTGGCTTGCCGCGATGCCTTTCCAGTGGAGCCGGCACTTTGCGCAACGGACTGAGTTTGCCGGGGGCTCCGCGAAGAGGGTAAAGTGGGCTCTGCGGGCGAATGGCCATCCGCACTTCGTCCTCCACGATGCTGAAGAGATCGTCGGGGAGGGGTCCATCAGGTGGACCACTTTCGATCTGCCGACGGTCCTCACCCACTTGGGCCTGTCCACCAGGACTTCGACTTGGCTCGGAAGTGGTGTGGCCGGCACTGACGTCGTGGGTGTCGCGGGCCCAGCTTCTCCCTGGGCCATCTCGGGCAGCGGGCCCACCAACTCGTTTGGCCTTTGCTGTCTCCTTCTCGGGGGCGCGGAAGTTGTCCATGCTTTATCCTCCCACGCCTCCTCTGCATAGCGGAAGACCAGGTCGGAGTGCCATCGGCCCAAGAAGGTGATCTCTGGATGGTCAAGCCCGCTCGAACGTAGAAGAGCGCTCCCGATCTTCTTGCCGAGTGTCCTCCCAGCTTGGTGCCTGCAGCATGGGACTACGAGTTCAGGACGTTCTCTTTGGAGGGGCGCAGGTCTTCGGTGGTGAGCGCCACCCAAGCCGACCCCGATGGCGCCGCGAAATTCGGGGCCTTTCGCTGCTCTCTGGCCAGGGCCTTTGCGATCTCCACAGGGCAGGTCTTCGGAGAGGAGCGGCAGGTGCAGCCCAGCGTCCTCTTGATCCCCTTTCTCTCTTGGTCCATTTTCGACTTCTCCCGCCTGGGGCTGACCTGCCAGCCGTTGGGGGGGATCTCGACGTCATCCCACTTCAAGTCGAGGAGCTCGGCCCGCCTTAACATGAAGCTTAGGGCTAAGGCGTACCGGGAAGGCGAGGGCGCCCGGCTGCAAGTCGTGCTGGCCTTCCTCCTTAAAACCCGACAGCTGGAACTCTGGAGCCTTGCGCGCTGGGCCCGTCCCCCGGGCTCTCAAGAAGACGTAGCGCCACCATGCGGTGGCATAGTCTCAGCAAAGGAGTGCGTAACGCCCTGCAAGGAGACTGCAGTATGTCACAGCCAGCCGACAGAGACTGCAGCATCAAGCGAGCTAGCACCAACTAAGAAACAAAACTTCAGCGCAAACACGCACTACAAAGGGGGAAAGAGGGACATGAAAACATAAGCAACGCACAATCAAGCCGTCTGCACTCGCGGATTTTACAGGCAAGCGCTCGGACAATGCCGAGAGTCGGACAGTACCGACAAACACCTCCGGACGGTACCGGGGTGTATACACAAAAGGGGAAAATTTTGTGAGCTTATAACCCTGCACCTTCACGCGCGTCCGGGCTTTCGCTTCGTCTTTTCACACCCGTTGGCAGTAACCCCTTGCCCTGGCCCTTGCCTTTACCCGTCACCGGAACCCCACTGCCACTTCGCGGTAGAGAGTCGTTGGTGGCCAGGTTCCTGGCTTTACTCCAAGTTCGGGCCACATGCCGTTCTTTTTGGACACCAGGCGTTGAATCTTATCTGTATCCCACAGAGCGCGCATGTTCCTTCCGCGTGCAGACCCAGCGAAGGTGATCACTAACACCCACGGTGCATCCGTAGTAGGGGGACGCTGTGTGTTAGAGATGGCGGTGATATCCGAGCCAGCAAGAAATCCAGCAATCTCTTGGCAGCGAGTAAGTGCCTCCGGGCACACCTTCTCGGCGTAAGCCACCATATGCTGGATGGGCCCGTTGTACATCAAGACTTTCAGCGGTTCGACGCGCCCTGTGCTTGCGCAAGCGACCCCACCACCATCGCGTGCCTGATCACGAGCATCTTGGTACGTCCTCAAAATGCCTTGCATGTGCTCGCAAAAAAGCCCGGTGAGGAAGACTGCGACCTGCAGCGCCGCCTTAGCCTCTCCAGCATCCCGCGCGGTAAACACTGTCAGCTTACTCGAGCGTTCAAGCTTCGCCTTGAGCTCACGTAGCTCTTCGCCTTGTCGTCGCACTTCGTCTTCAAGGTGGTCCCTCTGTGGCTCTGCTCTGACGTTTTGCCTATACGGTCACGGTCCCTGCCCCGGTCCTCGCGTTCCCTTCCCATTTCCTGTGTACGCGCAGTGGGTTTGAGCCTACCAGCTTCTGCAAAATACCAGATGCTCGCTTGGACATACAGCTACAGTCAAGACTCTGACACAGAGAGTGCGACCCTGCACATCACTGCTATGCCCAACTTTATGCAATCACATGCGATACTGCCATGCCTATCGAAACCGCACAGGCCAGTCATGCAAATGTTCCGCAGTTCGATGTCGTTTAAATGTCATAGCAGTCTTCATGTACGGCACGTTCCTAGCTCCCCGAGCCTCGCATAGGAAGCATGGCCCGGGAAATCTTGCCTCCACATCCGAATGACTTTGAATGAAGTGCTGTAAGAGGAGTGTTTTGGCCGGATATACTACCCCGCAATGGGGACAAGAAACAGCAGGAGACTCACGAATATGGTCCCTGCGGTAATGTTCCGTGAGTTTTCCTTGCACTAGAAACAATCTCGGACATAACTCACACTGAAAACCATTCTCTCTGAACGTTCCTTCTGGATGGACTATGCGGACATGACTAGACCGCGCGACCTTTGTATCGAAACTTTTACTACACCACGAGCATGGGAAACTTCCATTGCGGTGGGGGCTTGCCTGACGTCCATAACGTTTGAGACGAACCCTTACGCCCGTTTGCGGTGGTGCAGGTGGCGGTGCAGGTGGTGGAGACGGCGTCCGTTGGCATTGATTGGCTACACCCACCAGTTCGGCATTCCCAGGATCAGACGGGACCGGCTGCTTAAAGCGTAAACGACAACGACCTGTGGCCTGTGACGGCGGCGTGCACTGTTCACTAATGACTTGTCACCGCGCTGCATGCACAAGCATGGACAACAGTCCTACGTCTACTTCATTAACTAGCAAATCCTTCCACTCCTCAGTCATGTCAACGACCACATCCTCCTCCTTCAAATCCATCCATGTTGGGCCATACTTAGTTTGTAAATCATTCAAAATGCGGGAGATCAGCTTGTCACGCCCTCCTAATTCCGGTTCCGCCTTCAAAACTCCAACATGGAAAGTTTTTTTGTCAAACCATTCTGCTGATTCTTGGCATGTTCTACGAATGTGCTCTTGACATTGCGGTGTGGCGCACCCCGCACGTTTTCGTTTTTGCGGTCCGGTGGCTCCTGCCCTGACTTTGGATTTTTGGGCGTATACCATCTTGCAATTTGGAAAACTTTGTCCCTCCACTCAGACCCGTTGTTTTGTCGTGCAATCTGCATCCAACCGCTAATTGGAATGCCTGCCTTTTCCAAATCATTGACGAAATCAAAGGCCAACCATTTCCCGGTACGCCTACCAACTTGTGTGTCCAACACTACCTGGGAAAAATGCAAAAAGCATTTGCTTGGGCAACCGAGCATTATCCATGCACGCCACATGTCCTAACCACCGGGTGCGAGCCTGCACTATCATGTCACAGACCGCAGGCACGCCGAGCCACGCTCGCAAGTGACCGTTGTTCACATGCATTTGTTCCTGGTTCCATATGCCAATTTTGGAGATTTTACGAAGACACATCATCTGACTTTGTTCAAGTTTCTTCCTGCACCGGAAAGTAGTAGTCCACGTTTCACATCCATACAACAGCAACAGCACCGAGATCACACAGGCCCTATACACACGCATTTTGACAGTTAAAGAGAGTTGCTTAACATCCCACACATTAGACGCAAGTTGCCAAAACGCCTTTCTAGCCTTGTCAATTCTCCGGGTAATATCATCTTCACAGCCTTGCCTCGTGCTGACGTCTGCTCCCAAATACTCAAAGTTCTTCTTAAAATTGACCTTGTCAAAACCATCAGTCTCCTCGACCTGAATCGGTGGCGGTAATTCCCCTTGTGATACCAAAGCTTCTGTTTTTTCCACCGACATGGTCAAACCCCATTGCTTGTACAAGGATTGCAGTCCTTCAATTGTCGTAACCAATTTTTCATAAGTATCCGTGAGGAATGCAGCATCATCAGCATACCCGAGATCACTGAGTTTCATATGATCCCACGTCGCATGCTTGTTTAAGGAGACTTCATCCATATGTCTACGCAAAATCCCATCAATACGGTAGGGCAACGTAAGATGCGTGTCCGCAAGATGGTAACATTCTTCCATGACTGCAGCCAAGTAAACATTGAACAGCAAAGGAGCCAGACAACAGCCTTGTCCCAAACCAGTACGTAGCTCGAATTCCTCCGTGAGCTCACCCTCCGCAGTTTTGCCCGTATAAAAGTCTTTTATAAGATCGAGCATGGTATCCAGTACTCCTTTAGCAGGCAAAATGCCCCAAAGCCCATTTCGATTAACGGAATCATATGCCTTCATAAGATCAACAAATACCACATGCAGGTCAATCTTTTTAACCCTTGCCAGTTCAAGTGCCATCCGTAACGTAAAAATCATATCCACCGTGCCCCGCCCAGCACGAAATCCACACTGAGTCTCCGGTAAAATACCATTACTTTCAACATGCGCCACCAAACGTCCGTTGATTATTTTGGCGAAAACCTTGCCAGGTACCGAAGTCAACAAAAATACCCCGCTACACTCCGCGCACGAACGTTCACA